>JBBJLR010152697.1:0-15138 GCA_037577145.1 Brachypetersius gabonensis
GTATTTAGCTTGCTAACCTTGTTGTGTCCTGCAAACAAGATTCACTGCTCCTTCTTGCATCTGGTCTTGCATCTGGTATTGTGTTTGCCAACCTAGCATTTCCAGATGTTTCATGGTTTCTTTTTTGGTTTTGTTTAGTGTTTTGTTATTCCAAATCAAACTGAAAGACAACCCCCAATGCTCCTGAGCCAGTTTGCTCCAAACTATAGTCTGTAAGGCTTACTCACCATTTTTATTATTTTTACAGAGCAGTGTAGCATGATAATTGTGTAACTCTCCTTTGAAAATATCTCCACTTGTTTCTCTGACTATAAATAATAAGCAGATTCCCGGGGCTAGTAATCAAATGTGCTGAATGACTTCATGGTTGACTATATTGTGAAACTGCTTCTGAGAAGCACATTTCTTTTGGACATATGGAGCTTTTACACAGAACTCAAGATTTGACGCCACAGTTCTAAAAGATTGGCCTGGAAAGTGAGAGTGCTGTAATCTTCCCACTAGAGCCTCGATAGAGCCACTTCTGTGGAGCATACACAGATAGGGACGGCAACAGGTTGGGAATAAGCAGCATGTTCTGAATTCATGCATAACAGAACAGCACCAGTATGCAAGCTGAATGGGAAAGGAGTCCTTCTTTACCCGCTCGTGGGGACTAAGGAAACAGCAGGGCCTTGTTTCCCCTATAAAATGCCATCAGGCTTTTGTATACAAGTGAGATATCGATATTTTGATCACTTGCCTTAAGAGGTTTCTTTCCTCGCTGCGCAAATGATCAAATCCTTTATGGCACACTGTTTGAATGATTAAATCGGCCATATGGTGCCGCATAAATAATGACTATCTGCGGAGCAGTAAATGAACAGTAGTGCGGATTACAAGTGTTGCAGCTGCAGAAGAGAAAGCACATTGGCACCTCCATCCATCTCCGCTTGCTCCACAGATTAATGCAATGTTTATTTCCTTTAGCTCCCCGCCAGGTCCATTTTTAACTTCTGTTTGACCGCAGTTTGTCACGTTTCAGCTTCAGCTGAGGTGTATTCTGAACCCTCAGAATTGGTTTGTTCAATCGTCTCTAGAACGCACCCCCCCACACACACACACATACACACACATAGATACACACACGCTCACATACACACACACACACACACACACACACTGTCTCCTTGTTTTTACCCAGGATATTGAAATGGTGGATTACTCTGAGGAGCATGAATAAGTAATCTCGACACGGTGTTCACTGTAGCCACGGCTCTGCTCAAATCCTACTGGATCAGAGTGGATACAGTCATGGAAGCGAATACACCGGATTGTTTTGTCTTCATCAAAGATCCGCCGGGCCGCCGTCACTGTCCATGCTAATTCCACCGCTTGTTAAATTCCACAACTGCATCAGTAAATAAACCCTGTGTTCGTAAAGATTCTTTAAGTTTATGAGGATCAAAAAGGGGTGTTCCTCCTATATCAGTTAATGTTTAGTCTGGAGTACTGCTTTATCTTGGACAGTCTGCAGGGTTTCTAGAGAGACAACAAAGCACCAGTGGAAAGTAACAAAGTATCAACTTTGCGTTCATTTTTTGAGACATTTTGACATTGGGAAGAATACTGAGAACTGAGACTTAAAAGAAAAACGTCTGAGGATGAGGAAGGACCACAGAGGGGATTCAAGACTCAAAAGGAATAACTTTGAAGAAAAATGAGGAATAACCCCTGAGAAGCCAAGGTTCAAAAGGATAAACTTAGCAAGTCAATGGTGAAAAATCACTGAGGGGAACCAAGACTCAAAAGGAGAAACTCTCTAAGAGCATGATGAAGAACCACTGAGAATAACTCAGACTTAAAAGAATACATTTGTAGGCGTATAAGGAAGAACCACTAAACAGAACCAGGACTCAAAAGGAAAAGTCTCTGAGAGCATAAAGAACCACTGAGTGGAACAAAAGCTCAAACTAATTACTTCATAAGAGCATGATGAAGAACCACTGTGGAGAACTGAGGCTTAAAAAGAAAATTTCCCTAAGAGGATGAGGAAGAACCTTTGAATCAAACATACCGCAGCCTGGTCAAACTTTCTCCTGCTGAGATGAGTCAATGACTGGCAGTAGCTTAAGCTCCGCTGTCTCTTCCTCAGCCTCCCACAGCTGCAGGCTCATTTACATCAAAGCCTTGTCTGCCCATTGTAACCAAATAATGACTCCTCTGTGCTCAGAGCCTCCAGAGGAAACCTATGTTCCAGATAAAGTAGGAAAACAAATGCAAGTCATAATTAAAAACATTAAAGCTCCCTGACACTCCCAGACCTTTTCTTTTTTTTCCAGAAGTCCACCAACAGTCACCTCCCTTGATTTGGCAAAAACAACATGGCATGTTTTATGGCTGTATTTTAGCTTTATTATCAAAACAGCACATTATTATGAGCTAGTGGAGTCTTATTAATAGAATTAAAAGAGTGTGAAGCTCAACAAGGCAATACGGGACCTTTTTCTGAGAGAAATGAAGTCCAGTTCGACTCATAAAAACCCATTCAGAGCTTGTGTTTATTGAGCAGAGGAGCGTTACTCTTGCTATCAGTCTAGACGAGGGAAATGTCAGCGTGCCGGCTGCTGTTGTTCTCTTTTTAATTAAGACCAAAAAAACAACATGGCTGTGAATACAGCTCTGTTTTGGCTTCTGTAAAATGAGCCAGCCAAGCTCCTTATTTAGGAATACATTTTAACATGGCATATGGTTCGGTCCAATCCCAATGAAATATTAAAAGCTATTCTCAGCCTGTGGCGTTACTGCACTGAAGATTTGGGGCTGGGGGTCGGTGCAAAAAAGGGGCTTTACATTTGCATCCCATTTAAGTGTGCTCTAAAGAACTCATAAGCAGCTTTCATCTTTGTAATCAATAAACCTTCTCAAGTACTTAGTAAGCAAAACAAGTGGGTGACAGCAGGCATTCTTTGCATTTCAATGCAGTTTTTAACACATTTCTCGGATATTAAAGGATAAAGGATCTGATACAAAGCCAATAATGTTTAAATTACCTTCATACACCCATATGAGGCTCTGAAATGGCACTGTTAGTCTTGCAAAAAGGAAAATAAAACTTTTATGTGCCATTACACAGGAAGGGCAGTTAACAGTTAATTGTAAATATATTCATTCATGCTTGCTCTGTAAATAAAGCAATGCAACTAGACCAGCAGGCAAACCAATGCCATTGCTCCAGCCAGACCCACTTGCCTTCACCCAGAGTAAGTTAACTAATGGCTGCTTCATTCCAAGGAGGCATACCAGCCACAGGTCGGGGAGCGGGCTTGTTGTGAGGGAGGGTTTTGCCCCTGGAGTCACAGAGGTGGTTCCATGCTTATTAACTTTCTCTGTTGAGGTTGAGATGAGAAATGTAGGGAACACTAGGTGCCTCTGAGATACAGAAAGATGAAACACCTGCTGAGTCACCTGGGCCTTTTACCTCCCAAAGACATAGTGGTGGAGTGGGAAACAGCCCAGCTTGAATACTGCTCCACTTTTAAATTGCATAGCCCAAACACTGCTCCTTTTATATAACTGCATTTAACTTTTACACAATTTGGCCCAAACACTTCCTTATTCATCTGAACACCAATGTTATACAATGTGGCAAAACCACAGACAAATTTTATACAACTTAGCCCAACACTAATTAAATTTATGCAACACAGTTCAAACACTTTTTATACAGTGTGGGCCAAAAACAAATGGATTTTGTACAAAATGACCCAAGCAAGAACAATTTTTAGCATCCGGTGGGATGTCACATTCAGTACACCATGGACTGATAGGTGGTAGTTTATCTTGTATGCAATATTTTTCTTATCTGATGCAACATGCAATTTTGAGGGGTGGAATATTACTGGGTGACTTGTGGGGGTAAACCAGTGGAAGGAATGATGTCCTGTAACATCCATGTACCTCAATAAACCTGTGTGAATTGAAAAGCATTTACTTGTGTTTACTCTCTTATCTCTGTCACTCCCGGGGATCCAGAACCTGAAAAATAAGAGTTGGTGAAGAGAAAAGTAACAATCAAATGCAGTTAATGGTTACAGCTGGTTTTGGTCTCACTACCCATGCAGTAAACAAGATACACTGCAAACATGCTTCTTTAGTGACAGAATAATGATCACTGGTTTAGTTTTCTTTAGTCTTTCATGACACTGTCTGAAAATTCCTAATTTCTGTCCGTTTCTCCAGCACCAAACCTGAGCCATTGACAGAGAAATTCTTTTCAGCTCTGAGTGAACCAGGCACAGATGAATAGCCTGTGGAAGGTGATCTACGGAATGTGCCTTCTCGCTGCGGGTGGCACCCTGACCTAATCCATCCATCCCTGAGCCTGTCCGCTAGCCTCAGGCCCCCCATTTCATTTCCTTCCCATCCATCCTCTCCCCGTGGCCCTGATCCTGACCACATTATATATCATGCCATCACTGTCCATTGTTCCTTAAATCTACCATTATTTTGAGTTTCAGCCCCAACCTTATACCTAAAGGCTTCTAAACAGTTGTATGGATCTAAAGAATCCTATAGAATTTTTTGCAGATGTTCTTTTAAGTAATCTCAGTTTAACAAAGTGGTTCCATCCATTGGAAGGTTCTTTAAAAGACCTTTGCCAAAAACTCTTTTCACACCTTTATTTTAAACACTGGAGTCCTTCCCCTCTGACCTCTACTTAAACAGAGTAAGAATCTTCATCATATAAAGTAAGTTATGACTGTGGGGTTTCTGAAAAAAAAAAACCCTGAACAATATTAGTGGGCTATACCATTTATTAACTATGGACCAGAAGCTAACCTATAGTTTAATTAACATGTTACTTACATGACATTGGCTATGCACCAACAGAGGGACCCTCAGAACCTTCATGAAAGACTTTGTAATTTTCTGGGAACTAAAATATACATGTCACTTTAGTTCATTTAGTCTTTAAACTCTGAGTAAGTACTGTAAGGATACTAAGGTTATCTTTAGGTTGGAAACAAAAGAGTTCTTTAAATGCTCAGTTGAAAACAGATCAGGATTTTTATTCCTGTGGTTTCAAGGTATATGCATCCAAGTCAGCTTTTCCACTTGTTAAGTCTTTAGGAGATGGACTAAAGGTCTTCTATGTTACATTAACTACCAACGCAATTAGTGAGAAGAATCTCTGATGCCACTTATATTTACCGTATGTGGCACTAGTTTCATGTAGGAAAAAATGAACAAGATACACCTTAGAGGCTTAGTGTGAGCGTGTTTCAGTCAGTTTTAGATGTCACTGATTGTAAGGCCATAGTTTAAGTTGGGCTCAGTCAGCTGTCAGAGCTGAGAGCACAGCAAAACACAGCAGTGTGAACATTGTGAAATTCTTCTCTGCGTTTAACCCATTTCCCCAAGTGAACCAGTGGGCAGGCAGTGATGCAGTACCTGGGAAGCAGTGTGTAGAGCCAGTACCTTGCTGAAGGGTTCCTCTGTGGTGTTAATATCTGTTACAAGCTTCAGATAAAACATATGGACCAAAAATGTTGATGTTCGTAACAGTGTTAGTTCAGCACTAACATACTATTAGAAATCCCCAAGGTTAAACAGAAATAATCATCATTAAACAGATAAACAATAATCACATCCCCCCTAAACTCGTAGCCTAGGTCTCGCTGTAATCCGCTCATTTCACCTGGGTACTAGTAAGCAATAAGCTGACTAGTGAACTGATGTTACTACTTGCTAGGCTAAAACGATAACACAAACCAGTGCTACACAGTGTTTTTCTCACAAATGTCAGATCCATTGACAACAAAACTGATGAACTGAAGCTACACATCTGTGCAAACTCACGTAATGATAATTGCTACATTCTGTTAAACTACAGAAACGTGGCTACACTGTGGCCATTGAACCAGCAGGCCTCACAGCTAACCAACTGTATGTCTGTCAATAAAGACATCAGTGCCATAAGAAGTCCACGTCCATGAATCATGAAGACACTCAGTGTGTTTAGTCATGTTAACAATGTAACATTGGCATTCTATAAGCCTTTTCTGATGTAAACTCTGCAAAACATCTGAATGACAAGGGCAGTAAACATAGAAAAAGAAAAAAGAATTACACATCACTGATTGTGGGAGATGACTTATGCTTCTGGACTCTGGCTCTGACATTTCATGGAAGGAAAAAGCATCAACACTGACTTGATCAGCAAATAAAGCACCATGCAGCTGTTCCCCAGGGACCATCATTACATGTAGCTCTATCATTCGATCAGACCAAGGCAAAATGTTCCTGATCTCCTATACGTAGAAGCATTCACCCCATCTGTGCTGCCCCCTTACAAAGAGCTCAATAAGCTATTCGGCTCCTTGCGTCACTCCAGAGCCTGAGAGGCCAGCTGTCACACTTGGAGAGATCCCCAAGCAGGCCTCTGGTAAACAACGATGGAAATTAAACAGCTAATTAAGGACTGATGGGCCGGAGGTCACAAGGGGTAGAAGCAAGTCTAAAGAGAGCATTGGGAAAAAAGACACAAATGGGAAGTGGCCGTGCAATTGTGTTTGCCATGCTCTGACACCACTAATCGTAGTGAAAATGACAATTCTGTCATACGTGACACACCACAGTGTGAACAGCACTTAACGCATTCACCAAGTGAAGCAGTGGGCAGCCAGCAACACAGCGCCCAGGGATCAGTGTGTGAGGATGGTACCTTGCTCAAGGGTACCTCAGAGGTGCTTAGAAGTCTTGGGAATCAAACCCAAAACGTTCTGATTGCAGGGTGAACGCCCTGACCACTGGTCTACCAGCTGCCCTATGTAGTTCATCAGGTAATTATAATGTGTATGCACACATTATGCTGGAAGTGTAGATATGCACATGACTGTAAGTGCCGTAATAATCTGTTTGTCCAAACAATGTTCCCAATACTAATGCAACACAGCCATGAACTAAAGATTAGAGAAGCTGACTTGGTACCAAAAGGTCAGCAGTTCGATCCCCTGGCCTTTCCACAGGTCTTCCCTTCCTTAACGTTCATGGCCCTTGAGCAAGGCACTTAACCCCCAACGTGTGTGTGCATACTCTCCACTCATGGATGGGTTAAATGACCATCAATATGCTGGTGCCCTTTGTACTTCTTCACTTCGTTTACTTAACAAAGTCCACCTTCGTCTCTAGTGTTGAGACGGAAACCCTTTTCCTGTCCTCTGTATGATTCCAAGATCTCCTTAAGAGCCCTGGACCTGCGCCCCGTAACTCGTCACTCCTGCTTTGAACACAGAAAGGAGAGAAAGAGGGAGAGAGCACAATATGGAACAGACAATCAGAAGAACGTGCCACTCATCTTTCGACAGTTGCTTCTCTCCGCCGATCACTGTGAAGCAGACTGCTCTCACTCCTTGTGGCTTCTTCTAGACAGGAAGAGATTTCCACACACACAGTCCCAACTCCTTTCGCACCCAACTCTCACCAGCACAGCTCAAACCACAGGGCAATACGGTTTCTACTGACTTCACATACAAGATACAGTTTCTACGACTCTGTTACAGTTTTCACCTTCCCTCCAGCTCACAAACGATGTTGAATGTTGGTGACCACACGCCGTGACTCTGATTCAGCCAGGATTTAAACTTACTCTCAGCCAATCACGCCTCACACTCACTCAGCTCCTAACAAGCCCAGCTGTTTCCAATCTCCCACTCACTCAACACACCGCACTCTAACCATACACACCTGCTGCCAGTCACACACACGTTCACTCACCTCCTGTCCAGAGCCCTAACCTAGGATTCAGGTGAACTGCTTCTCCTCAACTGAGTCGAAGGTTCGCCAGACGCCACACTGCATCTGCACTTGAAACTAAATCTGACCCCCATTTTACTACCCTCACATTCCTAGATAGAAAGATAGATAACAAGGCTGTAGAATCCAAGTCCAGACTCAACCCAATTTTTCTGTGGTCTCAAACTCTTCTTGGTCCAGATGTATTTTCACTTGAACAGATGTGGACATGTCTTCAAGTTGCCTTTAGTGTTCCTGCTTCTAGCATTTCTCTGACTGGCCAACAATGGCAAAATCTTAATGGAGGTTATACTGCCCTTGACATTTTAACATTATAATATTAATAAAGCAAAATGTTGCAACAGAAGATATGCTGCAATTCCAGCATCACACACATTTTAAACAGGCCAGTAAGTCTCAAAGATGATTCTTTTTTGTCTATCGCTGTGTTAACTGTCTCTCTCAAAGGAAATTCTCGACTCAAACCTCTTTGGTTGATTCTCTTTTGGTCTTTTCTTGTGATTTTCTTGTGATACTTGAGCTCAAAAAAGTCCTGGACTCGATAATGGCAAAAGGTTCATACCTTTGCAGGAGAAGCTGGTCACCCCTGCTGAAGCAGTGAGAATGTGGACACTGCCAAGTCACAAGTTCATACTAAACATTCTCTCAAACCAGAGAGGTTAATTTACTGACCACCTGTGCAAACATACTGCAGCCAAGGGGATCGAAATTCCAGCCCTAAAGGGCCACAATGCTGCCCTGACACATCTGACTCAACTCAGCAGTTAATTACAAGTTGAAGCATGTTTGTAAGCAGAGAGAAAACAGAGAGAAGTCTTTCAGGTCGATTTCAAGATGCAGATGCTTGTGCTATTTTCTGATTCTGTTCTGTAACGTCTCTTTGTCTGTCAAACATTTATCTTGGATTAATATTCTGTTTTTTGTATTTTGACTGTTTGTACTTCCCTAAGACTTTTTTGATTTTTGACACAAGGTCAAGACGTCTAAAAGAAGTTTAAAAATCTTATGTGTTCCAGAGATGGGGACTTGAGTCTGAGACTCGGACTCCAGTCGCAATTAAGTTGCACAAACAACGACTTAAATGACTTGTGGACATCTTTGATGTGTGCTCTCACTATTTTGATTAAGTCAGAATCCTAAAAAGATTTATTATTTATTTATTTATTTAAAGATACAACATTTCTAGAAAATACTTTTTTCTTATTTCTAAAAAACATTTTAAAAAAATATTCTTCTGTTATTTTGGGTAATAGGGAAAAATATTAATATTATAATGATATTAAGAAGAAAATATATACATAAAACATACGGAAATTTACTGTTGTTATAGTGTGGAAAGAACCAATAAACAAACTGCCTTGGTTAATGAGACAAAGAGTTGTTTGTCTTTAAAATGTCCAAATATTTGAAAGATAAGGTCACAAAAATTTGCCAAACATATCTGCCCCAGAAGGCACAAAATCTTTGTACTGGGAATTGGAAATTTCAAGGAAATTCTTTTGGATTTTTTTGTTGGCAGATACAAGCATGACCTGATCTTTTATTGCAATTCTTTAAAGACCACAGTAAAGCCACAGTGTTTTATTAAAATGAGGCCCTTAATTTCTACATTACTGAAAGCAAATGGAGATGAACGATTGCAATGTGACAGAATGGTAGATGCTAATGTATACACATGCCACAACATTAGCATATTTCTGCTAATGCTGCGCTAAGTCTGGTGATCGCATTGGGAACAGAGCAGTATGAATATTTAATGCTGTCATGTTTTATGCATTTTTCCCCTTGCCTTTTGGCGGGATGTCCTGATTACCTTTGATGACAATGATAGTCTCTAAACTGTACTAAATTGTTGCAGTGTGCTGTAGAAAGCTGGGCCTCTAGCAGGCCTTTCTCTCTCTGCACATCTCGAGGGGTTGAGGAAATGCTGAATTTGTTTTATTCAGGCAAGCAGTGTGTTTCTGCAAGCGTCAATGATTTTCCTTGAAGATGAGTCACTATGTGGACAGCATGCATAAAATGTACTATTACTGCTACGCTTATGGCATAATGGTGGGCCTGTTTCAGTTCATTATCGTATCCCAAGCTATCAGCACAGACACCCATGATTCAGCAGTTCACTGAACCACTCTTGCTGTCGTCTGGGATGAAGAAGGGAGTAGTCTTCTCTGATGTCCATCTACAGTCCTGGAGAGTCACTGTTGGTTCACCACTCTAAATACAGTTGCCCAGACTCTTTTTTTTATGCAAAGTATTTATGGATGGTATGCATTTAAGAAGACAGGCAAAGCTTCAGGCAGATTAGAAATACAGAAAAAACAGCTCATATAACCAGTATTAACCAACTAGGGGGCCATAACAACAAAAACTGCATTGTGTAAATGTGTTAAAATGCATGCTATAAATATAGTTTTGTGTTTTGTTTTGGTTAGGGTAATTTTGCCACCAATGGACAAAATGCCTCTGCCTGGTACTCTGTTGGGTGACAGAGCAGGGACAGTATCCTGTGGAATTTTCAACTGAAACACAGTCATCCTTGGCTAGGTTTGCCTCAGTGAGCTAATTAGTTCGCTTTGCAAATAAATTGTATTAATTAATACAGATCTGTAGCTGATGCACATAAAGTAATGTCTGTCTTTATCTGTGTATTGTGTATTGTCTGTGTATTGTGTACTGATTTAGCTTGCCAACAAGCTACAACAACCTTGCAGAGTAAAGTGATGAGGTTATATCAGCAGTCATGTGTGACAAAAGATTTTAAGCATAGCCAATAATGTATGTGTTACATCCGTACCTCCTCCCCCGTCCACATGTCCATAGGTTTGGTATGTGCATTGCTTGGCAATATGCATGTCTCCTGCCACTCCTCGTGTTCTCCCCAGTGACTACCTGCTTTAGTTTGCCCCTGTGTTTACAGGTGTCTCGTCTTGTCTGTTAATTCAGAGATCATTGTTTGGTCTTAGTGATTGGACCTTGTGTTCATGTCTCTGCTTTCAAACCCCAGCCAGTCCACCAGTCCTGCGTGCAAACCAAGTATCGGGACCGTAGACCTTTTGTTATTTAAGTTATTAAACGCCCTCATCTGTGTCCTCCTTCCTTGAGCTGACATGACAGAAAAAATGGCCTTCTGCTGTGCTTACCAATAACTGTCCTGGCAGATGCTATACATTTTGATGCCATGACTGGTTATGCTAATTTATAGTCCTATCTACACATTTCAAGGTATTTATTCATGATGATGCTAATATCAATTTGCATAAACGTTCATGATATATCATGAAACTATTTTACACCTTCCATAACTGGTTTATGGCATTATGTCAGTGGGGTCACGGAAATAGGGTCACTGAATGAAAGCACACAAGATGTACTGCTGTTCATTCCTCAAACCAGTTTAAGGGTCTTGGTGGATGGGGATTGGGGGCGATAGCTACGATTGGCTATAACTTGGAAATAAAAAAAAGAGTCATGCCACATGTGAACTTCCAGCTCCTTCCAGCACTTGAGTTCATTATAAAACCAAAGATGCTTCTTGCAGAGTTATAGGGAGAAGTCTGAAACTAAAAGAACAGCACCCACCAAATGCTTGTATTTCTGACTCCCTGCCTCATCACACAAATAAAGCCCTGTGTTGTTATTGAACATCATCAAACATGACAGCTCATCACCAACTACAATTATCCCAGCCCTAATCCAGCACAAATTGCCTTTGTTGTCTAAGGCTCCAGACAGATTTAGCGCAACCCATTGCCATTAAATGTTTTGGGACAGGTTGACCTAGGTTGACATGGTGTGTGTGTGTAATAACATTTTCTATCAGGGTTGTTTACTGTCTCAGCTACGAGTCGCAGCAGGTTGCCCGATGTGGGCATTGCTGTGCATGCCCAAGAGAAAAAATAACACAGCAAGTTGCCAGAGAGAGTGAGAGAGAGAGAGAGAGAGAGAGAGACAGAGAGACTTACATCATCACATCAATGTACTGTAATTTCAAGCTTTTTCCAAACTGGCATGTAGTATAGCTGTCATTACTCCATTATTTAGAACTCTATTTGTTCCTCTAAATGGTCCGATGCATACAGCTTGTCTATACTAGCACTGTTCCTTTTTTCTCCGATGATTACGATTACCATTCTCTTCATAATTACATGCTCATTATACCGTTTCTGCCTCTCCCTGGGGAGCCTTTAAAGACTGCAATTTCTTCTTCTCTTTTCTCCTGAACTCTTCTTCTCTCTATGCCCAAAGCCTATGGCCATTATGATGATGGCAATGGCCACAGGCTGGAGATTCAACAGCATGTCATGGACTGAACTAGAGGGGTGCTCATGGATACCAAGACATTTAGCTTGTGACAGCTAACTTTGAGATGTTCCACCTATGAAAAAGATTTTGTTAGTTCTAAGACGTTTAAGTGGGAGGAATAAGTGACCAATTTTTTCACGGTTGTTATATGAGGAAAAAAATTATGTTCATCGCGAAATTTTCAGTGTTCAATGTTTGTATTCGCGTCAGACTGAGCACTGATCCTCCAAAAAGTTTAATGTATGCCGCGTTGCCATCCAGAAAACTATGCTCTTGACAGTCCTCATCTATAATTAACTGCTATCAGAATCCTATTACTGAATTGCCCATATTTATCATAGAAAGGTGTGGACCTTTCTATGATAAATATGGTGATGGGCAATGCTGTTGATAAGATCAAGCCTCACATTTGGGGGCAGAAAATACTGTAACCCTTCATAACATTGACGTCATCAAGCCATCTACATGTCATGGCAGATTTCATAGGCAGTCATGACAGATTTTGTCCCTTGTCTTGTTAGCATAGTAATGTTTGATGTCATGACAGCTAAATCGAGTAAAAAGTAGCAAAAATGCATAAAGGGCATGCAGTTGTCATGGCATCCATGAGTATGGCTTCTCTCATGACACATACACTAGTTTTCTTTTTGGGGTATTTTCTTTTTATTTGGCTTTGACAGTTCTCCTCAATGACCAAATAACAAACATGACGTGTTCATATGTCTTTTGTAGTCTTCTTGTTTAGTTTCAGATCCTCAGCCTACTGCTTAAATGTGCCCTTAAATGGATGCTGAGAAGTTTATTATATACTGAAACTGTAAACTAACTTGGTTTAAGAGCTAATGAGTTAAAAATAGGATCAATAATCTCTGGGACTTTGTAAAATGCAAAAACAGATACATCGAAATATCAGTTCTCCTCGGTTTTAAATTGCTTTTTGATCTCTGATTGCACCACCTTTGGTCGATCATTTCTGTTTTGCACATTTGCATTGGTTTCTGATTCTGAATTTGTTGTGTGTAATAACTCCATGTGCATCTCCCATGTTTTCTTATGTGTGAAATGTGTCCCTTTTAACAATGAATGTATGAGTCACACTGAACAGTGTGGTCTATTAAGACTGCAGTAAATGAGCGTCTCTTTCGTTTGATTATTAACATTTGCTGTCATGCACAATGAAAGAGCTCCACGAAACTCTGACCTTCATAAGACAGTAATAAGGACTGTTCAATCTTGGCACAATATAAAATTCATTAAAGCTGTTTATTGACTATTATGTTGTCTTTGAATCTGACTGGTCAACAATGCAGGGGCAGATCCAAAGAACCCCAGTTTCCAGAACAGTATTGTGTTTTTTTAAGTGTGTGTCTATCACAACTATCACTGTGAAGGTTCACTATTTTACCAAGTAGATGAAACAGTAGCCACACTTAAAATTAAACTACCAACTGAAATTATGCCTGAAATTGCCTGAAATGCCTGAAAAACCTAAAAATCTAAAAACACTATAATAATTACGGTAACTGCTGTGTTGGAATCATTAAATGTGTCAAACTATTATTTAGCAATCATTAATTTGTGCTTGCTACTATTGTTACCATTCCAAAGGAATCCAGTGGAATCCAGTTCGAGTTCATTTTCCACCTGAGCCAACTGGATTCATCACCACTAATCAGCAAATGAGAAGGGTTTGTATCTGTAAGCAGGAGGCGAGGACGAAGAGTAGGACAGTGAGGCTGGGGCTTTTTATTGTTGGTAGTATGATGGAGAGAAGGAAGGATGTTATATTTTGCTAACAGGAGACGAGATGGAAGGGATGTTCTATCATGATGTGAATGGGAGGAGAATTGGTAAAGGTGTTGCTGTGAAGGAAGAGTATTCTGGAGGTTAAAAGAGTGTCAGAGTGTGAAGTTATAAACTGAAGGTGTGCTGCTGAGTATTGTTAAATGCACATATATGTGCATATGTCCCGCAGGAGTTGATGGTGTCATGCACGCCAGAGCATGTGACGTCAGTTGGCACCGGAAATGACTCATGCCAAGGTATATAAACAGGAAGCAGACATTCTCTTCTCCTGCCTTGCGCCCATTGGCCCTGGCATAGGCTGTGGGTACGAGTGACCCTAGATGGATTAAGCGATTACAGAAAATGCTTTGACTCTTTTCTCTAATATAAGCTCATTACTAAATATAACTGTAGTCAGTGTTGTCAACCATTGGCATAGAAAGTAGTAATAATCACATGATACAGCTGACAGTGGTGGATTGACCAGGAATCTGGTGGGTTCTTTTGTTGTTGTTGCCCAGGGGATCTGGTCAATAAATGAACAAAAAGTTGCTAAGAAGGACTGTAAACTTGCTAAATCTGGCAACGGTGTTGCTAAATTGACAGCAGTAATTATAAATCACCTAAATGGCAGTCTACACAACCCATTAACCTTGTATAATTAATATTGTATATTACACAAGTTGCATGAACATCAATGGTGACAATTTCTAATGTTTTAAAGCAGAAAAATGAGCTGAAGATAGACAATGTATGGCTAGCAGTTAATCATAATCGCGCATTTCTTCTACTTTGTGTGAAATTAATTCTTGGAAATTTGGCCACGCCTTCCTGACGTGTCCTTGATAAAACCCAGTTGAGGATATGTCCGGGTATTTGATCTGTTCCTGGCTAGATCTAAACTTTAAATTAGAGCCTTTCTTGACCCATGGTCTGATGGCTTAAATGAGGTCTGATTTGATTGGCTGAGCCCAGCATTAAACTTTTCTCTAATGCCAAATGGTACAGGATGTCTAATTTATATTAGAGAATCTCTAGGACACCCCCATCTAAATGTTTTGGAACAACATATTTCACGATAACTTTTGCTTGACTGGCTCTGTGAGAAAGTTGCAACTGGAATGGTTTGAAATTTGCTTGTGTCTTGCCTGCTCATGTAGTGGGAAATTTTTGATTTCCTTTTAGATTCTACTCTACGCTTCATATTTAACCCATGTATGTCTGTATTAGGGCACAAAGTTGAGGAGGGTGAGG
>JBBJLR010152724.1:0-15136 GCA_037577145.1 Brachypetersius gabonensis
AGGAGGATGCTGAGGAGAGACTGAGTGTGTTGGGAGGAGGATGCTGAGGAGAGACTGATTGTGTTGGGAGGAGGATGTTGAGGAGAGGCTGAGTGTGTTGGGAGGAGGATGTTGAGGATGGAGCTGTAGGGAAGAGGAGAAGATGAAGGTCTAGTAGGAGGTTTATGGATGTGGTGAGGAGATGCAGGCAGTTGGTGTGAGAGAGGAAGATGCAGAGAACAGAAGGAAAGGGAGATGGTTGATCCACAGACCCCTAATCAAGAGCAGCCCAAAGTAGGGGTTAATTTAATATGTGATTATCTGCTGTTTACTGTTATAGTCACTGCTGGGTACACCTCTTCTCAATGTTTCCGTCTTGTTTAGTTATGTTTGGATGAGAACAATGTGGAGATCATTTCAGAGCAGGCTGAAAGAAGAGCCTATAAATAAATTTCTTCCAAGCATTATCCCACCTGTTGATGCAGCATATGATCTTCCAGCCAAAGGAGTGACTTACATCTTTAAAGGTAAAATATTCTACATTAAAAATACTTTTTCAAGGTGTCTGAATTATTTTTCCACCAGCATTTGCTCTTGTTTTAGTTTTGCATGATTATAACAACTAAATCGTCAGCTAGGACCCTCAGTACTTTCCACTATAGAATATTGATATTCTATTTATTTTTCAGGTCCTTATTACTGGATGGTCCAGCAGTTAGGGCCCCAGAGTTATTCTGGCTCCATCTATGAATACGGCCTTCCAATGAGAGTGAGGAGAATTGATGCTGCTGTTCACATCAGCGAATACGGCAAAACCTACTTCTTTACACGAGACATGTATTACAGGTGCGGAACTTCTTCAAATTCTAGAATATTCTCATTTCTGACGATCAAACCAATAGAAATTCCCCCAAAATAAGAATAAAATGTTTTACAGTAACGTAGAAATAAAGAGTATTTTTGCCTTTTGGTGTAAACTTACTATTGTAGGAATGCTTAGTGTTTTTGGACAGTGACAGTTTACTCCATCTAAAGTCTCAGCTCAGAAACATTATGGTTTTTAAATGATATGCTCTGTTTTAAGTAAAGTGGCCCCTTTTAGTCCCACATGAACACACCACAGCACACAGTGTGAAATTCCTTCTCTGCATTTAATGCATTCATCCAGTGAAGCAGGGTGCTGCCACCAAGACAGGGCTGTGGGGAGGGTACCTTGCTCGAGGGAACCTCAGTGAATGCCACTTGCATTCCTAGGAAACAAACCTATGACATTTGTGTCACGGGGCAAATCCCTAACCACTAGGCCACAAGCCGCCTCCTTAGTTTTTTTATTTAATTGAATTTTTATGCACTTTCATGGAAAGTTACACATACAGTAATACCTCGCTTTTCACAGGGGTTACAGTCCAAGAGCACCTGTGTATAGTGAAAAAATGTGGTGGTGTGTTTTGGTAAAAATAAATACCCCAAAATACCTATTTTTATAGTGTAAACACTAAATCTACCCCCAAATCTGCTCCCAGAACACTTTAATTTCATTTTTAAATCAGTTTAATGCATTACCCTTAAAGAAAATGTAAAGGTAAATAATCATAATCCGAAAACTTTGTTGCTTAAAAAACGTTAGCACTAGCGGTTAGCATTAGCAGCGTACAAACACTTGTACACAAAAGAAAGGTTGAAATAACTCTCTCTACCCACATGTTTAGACAGGGCACAGCTTACTAATACTAAATAAACTGAGATAACTGTTGAAAATTGGGAGTACATTTTAGTTTAAAACACTAAAATACGAGGACAAGACACGGAGCAGTCATGCTACATGCTGCAGCAGCTTCTTCTTCTTCTTTTTATGGCAGTTGACAACTTTTTAGTGTATTACTGCCACCACTGGACTGGTGGCGGTAATACAGTTCGGTTCTCAGAAAAATTTGCGTTAGACTGAATCCTCATAAAACTGAGGGGTTATGGTTTTCTTCTTTCTTCTTCTTCTTCTTAGTCTAATCATTATATTGGCTATAATAAAATAATAATAGACTATATTAATAGTTGAAATCATAATGAGCTCCATATGGGATGACCTCTACTGATGTCCAAAAAGGATTTCATATTTTATTCTGGAAAAAGCAGGTTTTGACTACCAAAGTCTGATAACCGCACTGCTTTCCTGTAGATATGATGAATTCCACCGAATGATGGATCCCGGCTTTCCAAGGAAAATCCGTACAGACTGGCCAGGCATTACTGGGAGAATCGATGCTGCTTTTGAATTGAGGGGTGGGTCTCAGAACAGATTCCTTGTTTTAAGAGCTTCTTCACAGTTTTCTTCAGAAATGTGAGACTCTGTTTTTACTCAACAGGCACCCTTCACCTCTTCAGCGGATCAAAGGCGTTTGTGTTCGATTTCAGGCAGGGCCGCGTTCTGCATGTTGTGAGAGCAAATGTTTGGATCGGCTGTTAATAACTGTGAAAGAAAAAATGAAAAAAACAACTGTGAGCTCAGATATGACATAAAAGATGAGGATAAACTTTATTTCCAGTCCGATTCTGAAATATCAAGCGTACACAAATCTGATATTGTATTTTGTATTAAAATATGTTTCTCTAAAATGTGATTATCCAGTGCACTGCAGATTATTAGAAAATCAGGGAAACACTAACAGTCATTTTTGGTGCCGGGGTGACGATCAGCAGTGGCACATAATATACAAGCAAATGTGAAAAACACACCCCACGTCCAAAAACAGTTGGAACACTTTCTATAAATGCCATAAAAACTAAAAAATGTAATTTGGTCATTTATTTAACAGGCAAAAGGACAAAGAAAAGTTTTTACCTACAGACATAAACAAATTGCAACACACTCCAAAGTAGTTGGGACAGAAGCAAGGTGACCATTGGGTCACATCCCTTTTTCTTTTAATTACACTTATTATACTTCTTAATCGTTTGTGATTCGAAGTCCGATTCTTCTTTTCATGATACGCCAAATATTTCCGATAGGAGACCGATCTGGACTGCAGTCAGGGCAGTCGTCACACACACAGGCTCAGCATTCTCCTGCTGAAATATACATGAAGTTCCTGGGAAAAGACGCCATCTTGATAGGAGCATATATCTCTCTAAAATTCGAATATAAGTCTCTGTATCTTTGGAGCTTTCACACAGATTCCCTCTGAACATCACAGATGCCGGTTTCACACTTTTCGCTGATAAAAGTCTGGATGTCCTTTTTTTCCCAAAAGCTGAAACGTGAACTCGTCTGACCACAGAACACATTTCTATTGTCTGTTGGATCCATCTCAGACGAGCTCAGGCCCAGAGAACCGACATTTCTGCACAAAATTGATGTGTGGCTTCCTCTTTGCATAATATAGTTTCAGGGAGCATTTCTTGACGGATAAAGGGGGCATTTGGCTGAAGCTCTTGTCCAGAGTGACTTACAATCATCAGTTACAGGGACAGTCCCCCTGGAGACACTGTGGGTTAAGTGTCCTGCTCAAAGACACAATGGTAGAAAGTGTGGGGTTTGAACCTGTGACTTTGTAGTCATTGGGTCCACAGGCAAGTGTTTTATCCACTAGAGCAGTGGTTCCCAACCTTTTTTCCTTGAAGCCCCTCTTGCCTGTGTCCAAGACAAGCCAGCCCCCCCAACCGCAACTCCTACACGATTCACCACACAAAAAGTATAAAGTGATTCATTACAAACTTTTACTTGCAAAAAAAAAAAAAAGCGGTTTTAGGATTTTGTTCTTAAACTCTTACACACACATACACACATACACACACACACACACTTCTCTGTTTCTCAGACTTTGGGATTTTATGAATTTAATGTGTACAAATATAATTTTGGTAACCTCAATGCAAAATTGTGCGCACCCCCTGCGATCTCTAGCGCCCCCCTTAGGGGGGCCCAGACCCCAGGTTGGGAACCCCTACACTAGATAACTACCACCCATGATGCAACAGCGGATTGTGTTCTGCAATATTGTCTAAGGGCTCTAGGCCAGAGATTTCTCCCTGAATTTTCTCACAGCTTTGTTAACCGTAGATGGTGAAAGACCTCAATTCTTTTCTCTCACAAACCTCAACACAAAGCAGTGAGTCTTTGATGCAGGCTCCTTTTATACCTGCACCTGTTACCAGTTAACCTGCCAGTTGAGGACCCGTCCAGGAGGTCACTTGTGTAACCTTTTCAGTCTTACTTTGCCTCTGTCCCAACTATTCTGGAGTGTTTTGCAGGCATCAGTTTCTAAATCTGTTCTTTTAGACTTTAATTTTTATTAAATTTTTAGAAAGTGACCCAACTTTTTGGAAATGGGGTTTGAAATTTCTTTGTGTTACTTTAACCATCGTCTTTGAATCCACAGTAGCACTGAAAGTGACCTCCCATTAAATGTTATTTAGAATACATTATCTAATTTAAAAGAAGATCATGTTCTGCTGCGTTTCTTATTCTAAAATTAGAAACGACCAATAGTGTAAATCTAGGACCTCAATGATGCATTAAATGTTGAATGTTTAATTTTCAAAGACACCATTTATGTTTTTCTTCTTAGTATTTCATGTATGCATACCCATGAGCATTTTTGCTGATAGCTTGTGACTGAAATAAAGATGCAAATCCCCTAAAAAGTAAAAAAAAAAAGGATAAGCACTTTCAGGGAGGTTTACACTGAAGTTTACTATTTGATTCTTTGTTTCAGGATTCCAATGACAGTTCAGGTTCCTACACATTTATAAAGTGGTGAAAGTGTGAGTGGATTTCTACCTATTCAGATAGCAGTTTTTGTAAATAATCCTTTCAAATGTGCTTTCTTTATCACTTCAGCTATTTTACTGAAGAGTTATTTTAGTAATGTTCCATTATTGACTTAATGCATCCAGCTATGTACTTTCTTGAGGCACAACGAATCTATTGGGCCGTGGTCTCTTGGTGAGAGAGCTGATAGATCTGAGTGTCATCTGCATAATTATGATAGGACACATCATTCTCTTTAAGAATTTGTCACAGAGGAATCATGTACAGGTTAAACAAGACAGGTCCTAGAATGGAGCCTTGGGGGACTCCATAAGCATGGCTGTTTTTTCCGATTCACACATGAGCCGATTGAGACAAGATATCTTCCAGAACCAACTAAGAGCCGCACCCAGTTCTCAAGTCTGTCTAGCAGAATGTTCTGGTCAACATTGTCAAAGGCTGCACTTAGATCTAACAGCACCAGTACAATTATTTTACCTGCATCTGTATTCAGTCGAACATCATTTAGTACCTTAACAAGAGCAGTTTCTGTACTATGGTGCTGAAGAAAATAGTCATCAATACCCTGGCTGATAGTCATAGATGAATCCATGTGGGTACTGATTTGATTAAAAACTATTCTTCATAATCTTGCCTATAAAGGGATAACTAGAGATGGCTCTATAACTCTTAAGAACAGAAGCGTCTAAATTACGCTTCTTCAGGAGGGGTTTAGTAACTGCCGTTGCCAGCAGTGATAGAAAAAAGCCTTTAGTGTTCAAGCATCTGCTGCAATATGTGAACCCATTAAAAAAAAACAGCATAGTATGACCTAACACAGAGTATGACCTAAACTGTGTTATTGAGTTTCAACACAATGAGTAATGTAACTCTGACCTAACATTTTATGCAGTCCTCATGTGGTTTAAACTATTTTCTTCTAGGATGATCAACAAAACATCCAAGTCCAGAGGCTTATAATCAAGTTTTCAGAAACTAAAGGAATACCAAGAACCATGTAAATGGCCTCCAGTGAAAAAAGGGAACCAACATTCTTTATCAAAGGACAATAATGTGCAATAAGAGGCATTTGGGTTTGTTTTTTTTTTACATACTTAATTGATAATAGAGAAATCGCTTGACTCCTCCACATTTAACCCATTCACCTGAGTGAAGCAGGTGATCCTGAGATTCAAACCCATGACTTCCCGATCACAGGGGTAACTTGCGAACCACCCTGCCACCAACTGCCCTGAAACTGAAATGATCCAATTCCACTATGATCCTTTCTTTTTTAAATTTATGTAACATTGGCACGGCAACGTTACTTAATCCCACATGGATCTCACAGGAACGCTTGGCCTCAGGCATTAGAGGATTTATGAGTACAGATATTGCCACTGAGTTCAGTGGAATCTTTCATTCTTGCCTTGTGTGCTAATGGGGCCTCGCTTGTTTCATATACCCCACACAGACAGAAGGTTCAAATGTATTATGGGACACTTAGACGTGATTCCTCTGCTTCATATACAGCACTGGGCAGAAGTTCTTAGTCACGTACGCAAATTTTTCTCAGCATGCGATATTTAAAGGCTTTCTGCCAGCAATGTCAACAGAATAAATGCAGTCAAACTAAAAACTAGTAAAAAGTACCATGTTTTGTTTGGAATAAAATAGTTGGTATCGCTGGTGAGGACAACACAGGTCCGGATCCAGACTCCATCAACAGCTCCTGATTTAATTTAATGGACAAAACTACAGTAATACTGAACTTCCACAAGAACTCACTGATATACTGAACGTAACATCACTATTTACTTTATTCTCATTTTATTTTGTGTGTATAAGACTTTTGTACAGTACTGACCATGTGGAAATTGATGCATTTACTAATCTCAACTTAACTGTCAAAAATAAGCTGTGGAAAGCGATATTTGATACTTAATATACAAGTGATGTTAATGATAATGAGAAATGACAATGCAATATAGAGCTCTTTTATTTTCTTATGATTAAATTTTCTGGCAAAGTTGTAGCTAACTAACCCTAACCTGTGGTCAATTACTCTAAAGAAATAACACCCTTGTATTTTAGCTTATAGAGGGGGCTACACTTTCATATGATACCGCCCTCTTGTGGCAATACTCGGACCATTTCCACTTAAGGTTCCCCCGTTAAGGTTATGTCAAGTTTGTTTTAATTAAAACATTGTTTCATATACATTTGAACTACCTCAGAACATCACAAAACAGTCGGTGGAACATACAACATTTCTGAGGTTCTATACTGATATTCAACAGAGGTACATTATGGCAGAATCACTATACAAGAACTGGTCTGTACAACAACCTTCCTGGCGATATTAAGGCATATACATATACAACAACTATACACAACTGTTATATGAGCCATGAGGAACAAGACAAAGTCCTGGCACTCAGTTTTCACTGCTGATAGTCTGTTCAGCAGATTTATTTGGATGATTCATCAAACACTGTTGAGCCTCTGCATCTCACTCATCATAATGGAGGGACGACAGGAACTTGTCGACATCTAGGTCATGTGGGAATGAGTCAAGCAGCTTCTTCTGCTTCTACAAGACAAAAAAAAAAAAAAAAAAATTTCTGGGGACAAATTTCTTCACTTACATAGTCATGAGTAATATGCAAACAATAAAGTGTAGTGTTCTATCACGTTCAATTATTTGCAGAAATATTTTGAATGATTATATAAACTTCAGAAACCGATTATTACAACAAACTTTTAATAATGTGTAGTCAAGAATAGGAATAAAGTCTTGAAATCCTGGAATTTGATGATTATGCCTGGCTTCTGATGGTGTAATAAAACTCACTTTCTTGATTTTATGTTGCAATATTACAATCCCTTCCCAGTGCAATTTTCCTTTTGGCACAACAAAAATGATGCATTTTCAATATTCTATATGCATTTTAATACCAATTCCAATAAAACAGGAATTGCCTGGTAGACAGTAATTTGACTTGTGAAGGCAAAGGTGTGTGGACAGTGGAACGAAAATTGGGGCTGTTAAAAGTTGACATGTTAAGCTTCAACTCGAACGTACAGAAGTTTGAACATGCACAGTCGACATAACCGTGCACTAGAGGTACAAAGGTCTTATCTACCCGACATGAAACAGAGATAAACTGATTCACTGGGAACTTCTGAATGGTGGTTGACAGAATAAATGCGGTGCACTTTGCAGTAATGTTACAACAGTTCCCAAATTTAAAAAAAATGACACTCCTCTGCCATTCAAAAGCAAGTGGAAATGTTTTAGCCACAGTGGTTTAAATCAGTAGGAGAGCTTAGTCTAGAGCCATCAGTTCAATCGTCTACTATTATTTTCTGCTTGAATGTTGCAGCAACATTGCTTGTCAGTTATATAGAGAATAGAAAACTTTCATGGTCAGCCTAGATACACTATTTAATAGCAGCAAATAAAATAACCATGTGCCACTGGTTTTAAACTCCATTGTTCCTTTTTCATGCAAAAGACAGCAAGCAGCAATGCATTGAAACAAAGAATAGTCAAAAATCAAGATGCAATTAAATATTGCCTAAAAAAATTTATGCATTTTAATGATCATACTGAAAGTAAAAAATGCATTATTTATCTAATCTGATTTAAATAGTACAAAACTAACCTGAAGTTCATGTAAGCAAATTGTTCAGTAAAAAGAAAATACTTTGTCATTTTAAAAATGTAGCTACAGATTTCTGCCCTTTGCTCCACTGTCCAAAATCCAAAGAGTTACTTTCAACCATTTTTGACAAAATGTTTCAGTGGCCAAAACATGGTGCAACTCTAATAGTGAGACACTCTTCTCACACATATGAATGTAATTGACCATCCTGGGTCATGTGATGTACACCAGCACATTCTTTGCGTACACATAATAGTCTGCAACATCTTGAGCCACGTGTAATTTCTTCATATTTTGCTTCCAAAAAGCTGGAATGTCTAGTATTTTTCAGTCCCTGAAACTGACCAGTTTCACAGGAATGTATCTGTTGGTTAAGACTAGAGCTGAAACGATTATTCGAGTAACTCGAATGATTCAATTACAAAAAATGGTAGAAGCAAATTCATTGCCTCGAGGCTTCGTTTAATTCATCACCAAAGTCCACCTGCCAGGGGGCGGGTGTGACCCAGGAAACATGCTATTTTTTTGCACTGAAGAAGGGCACACAGCTCAGAGCAGGAGATATGAAGTAAAGCCCTGCACGAGACTAATTTATTAATCCTGCTCCCGCGGAATTTCAGACGATTCCCACCCACTCCAGCCCACTCTCCCGGTCATATATGAAAATATAGTTTTAAAGTTAAAAAACAATTAATGTTCTGTTATTGTAAGTTAGTGGCGCACACTGGCTATAAAAAATGAAGAGCCGCAAAAAGCACCTGGAGACCAGCTCGACGTCCTCATTCGTGCCGAATAATGCCAACAAGAAAAAAAAGGGCGGCAATATTGTTTTTTAGTCTGTAGCAGAAAAGTCTTAAAGTGCATCAATTTGCCTAAAAATAAAAATTATTTTAATCCATATTTAAACTGCAGGGCTCGCAAAATTTCAAAATCCCTGGTAGCCCTTCGGGCATGCACTCTTCAGTTTTTGGTAGCCCAAAATAAATTAGAGTAGCCTGTTAAAACACAAATTACAACAACTGTATAAAATTACAAACATCAACTCAAATATTTGGTTCTATTTGAACAGAAACAAAATCACTATTAATAACGGGATTGGGATGAGACTGGAAAAAATGTAAGCAGGAGTGGGTGGGACCGGGAATCGTAATAACTTTACACAGAAATCCATTTTAAATAAATATATTTGAACTCGATACTAATATTGAACTCAATACTAGTTGTCCTGTCTCTTTATGCTCTCCTCCTGTTTGCTGTGTGTAGATGGTGAAGTGATTGGCCTGCTCCACACACTTGTAACAATTGGTGGTGATAGTCCTAACCACCAATAATGTAAGAGAAGAAGCAGCTTCTTCACGCACTTTTTAGACGCGAAAATCATAACCAAAATGGAGATAGAAGTGAAAGCTACGCTACAACGACTACTGTCTGAAAATAATACGTCACTTTTGCTCACGGATATTTCTGGGCTGTCTGAAATAACTACGTTTTTACACATTGAGAATGATGGCGTGAAAACGCAATACGCCAGCTGCAAGACTTGTAGACAACCGATTAAGGACTACTCAGACTGTGTGTGTGTGGTGTGTGTGTGTGTCTGTGATTGTGTGTTTATGGATGGATGGATGATTTGCATAAAATTCAACATGAAACACTGTGCATTCTTAAGATGACTTTCAGTTCAATAAAATAAATTACATTTTGGATTTTTATTCAGCTAAACTGGGCCTGCTGTGATCTGTACTCTATTTTTTTTTACTGAAACTGACTGATTCCAGCCAAAAAGAAACACCACAGGAGTGGGAGGGAATGGGAGTCATTCTTCTGCGATTGGGATGGGATGGGATTTTCCCCAAGTTTTTTTGTGGGATTGGGATGGAATGGGATTGTTTTGTGGGAGTGGGACGGGAGAGGTTTAAAAATTTACTCCCGTGTCACCCTCTAATACACAGTTCGCGTGATCGCAAAGTGAAAGTAAAAAACGTGACTCATTGGTGCCTGAAAATGAAATAATTACCAGCTACATTTGCGAAAGAATCCAAAAGCATTGACATATATTTGTCTTTTCTATGATAGCACGACGGACAGGGCTGAGATAGATTTTGGTAGCCTGACTGGAAGACACAATAGCCCCGGGATGTCTGGCAAGCGATTTTGCGAGCCCTGAACTGTAAATGCTAAGATATATAATCAATAAATAATAATTAATTCAAATTGATGAGCAACATTTAAACTCAGAAGCACAATAATAATAATAATAAAAAATATTTAAATATCAAATCTTAAAAGGCGTACAGACTCCTTATAACTAAATAACAGGACGTTTTTGCTTTCTTTACTGTTAATAAAGATACAATGTACATCATAAATGTTTCCCAGAAAGGTGGGGCTTAGTTCTAGAGGCAATAAGCCAAAGGTTTAAGTTTTGATCTAATAAAAGATCAAATATAAAAGCCTTTCATGTTGCATAACCCACTATTGATATAGTTGTTTAAAAACACAAAAGTATTATTTATCCAATTACTCGATTAATCAATGAAAAAAAAAAAATCGACAGAATACTTGATTCCAAAAATATTCAATAGTTGCAGCCCTAATTAAGACACCCAGTGACCAACATATGAATCATTCAAGCAAAACAAAGAGCATCTAAGTGAAGAACCAGGAGCAGATGATTCCAGATGATCAGGTGGTCATCAGTATACTGGTTGAATACTGAGCGGGCGGAGCTCCTTTATCTAGGCTCCTTGTATCTTTAGGCATTTTGCAGCCTGTTAGTAAAACAATTGTTCCTTATTTAAACAGCTAAACATGAGAATGATAAGACAGTCTGACAGGCATAACATCATATACCAGCAAAGTCATTCAAAGCAAAATATAATGAAATGAGGGGTGGCTCAAGACTGTTGCACTGTACCGTAAATGAGATTGTTGTAGAAATGGTTGATCATGTTTCAGAAGATATTGTTTGCATGTTACGCATTTTGTTTTCTAGAATACTTACAATTTTCCGGCTGAATTAAAGATGACAACAGTGCACTGGTGTGTGTAGAAACCATATAATACTGCTGCACCAGGTTTAACCATTTCCTTCAGTCCAAGAAGATAATGATCCTGACACAGGACTAGTTAAACCTCAGGAAGTTAAGTCTTTTAATAAACAAATAAATGCCTCTCACCTTTGCTTTCTTCTTACTGCCTGATGAACCTGAAAGCTGCAGTTCTTTCTTCACTGTTGGGCTCGGTTCTGGGTACTTGCGTTTCTTGCCTTTGGAAGAGCTGGACTTAGCCTCCTCCTGGTGCAAGCGGTCCTTTAAAGGCCCTCCTGTTCTGGCCGCACGGGACAGTATCATGAGGGTGTGGGCGGCCATGTTGATGCTGTTCTCACTCCCTGCCTCACTGGCTGGGCTGCAGGACGGAATATCAGGCGTGGTGGGAGGGGCCAAATGGCTCGGTGTGCCTTCCGCCTCACGTCTGAGTCTTTGCCTCGTTGGAGTCCTTAAGCCATCCATGAACTCCTCCTGAAGGCGACCGGATCCAGGCGTTCTTGGCAGTGGAAGGTCCAAGCAACCGGTTCCTTTCCTCTTGGGCGTGGTGGCATTAGGGCTCTGGCTCTGGATGTCCTGCAGCATCTCTACTGCTTGCTTTGTAAGTGGGCTAGTCTTGCAAACAGATTTACCAGAAATACCCTGAGATGTTGGAGTTGAGGGTCTAACTGTAGACAATGTGTTTTCTACAGAAGCAGCTGTTGCCGGGCACAGTTCTTGCCTTCCACCTTCTACCTCGTTCTCCTTGTTCGCAGTGATACTGGGTGAATCCTGGGACGTGTTGCTCTCAGGAGGTTCCCCTGGGGTTTTTCGAGGCCCTTTTTCATGAGTGTCCACTTTGGTACACTTGTGCTTCGTGGTCTGAGAGGAAGACTTTGAACTCTGTGCTGTGTTTTCTGATGTAGTCGGGCCATCTTCTTTATTCGATGTGAGGTCTAATCTTTCATCAGACTTGGATCTAACTGATGGATCTTTCTGAGTGACGTGGTTTGAGGAAGTGCTGGTGTTAGTGGTTTGAGACTGCGTGGGTTCCGTTTCTTTCTGCATGTTTACAGGCTCTTTTTGCTGCGGAGGTACAACAGCTTTCGGAGACTCCTTTATTCCGGAAATGTGACTTCGCTCTGGTGATCGAACCTTCCCCATCCTCCTCTTGGCACCACTGCTGCCTAGAATAGTAGGCTGGATCTGATCTGTTCCTGTGAGGTCTTTCACACCAGGAGAAGCTACAGCAGTGGAAGTGCTTGTTTTATTTGTCTGGTCAGCGTTCTCATCAAAGCAAAGTATCCTCCGGTGACTAGGGCTTGCTCCAGAAGCAATCTTCAGCTGCTCTGCGCTTTGAGAGGAGCCTGAAGCATGACTGGCTCCACTGGATCCAGGTGTTCCAATATTACCTGAAAATTGGAAATTCCTTTTAGACATCTTTTACAAATAAACAGTAAGGGGAACAGTTAAGAAATGCATTATTGCCCAGGATATGCTAGTGCACATGTCTCCTTTGGTTTGAAGTGTCTTACCCAGCTCCACACTGTCCTTTGGCATCAGTTTAGGTTTTTGTGCAACTATTGCAGGTTGGTTCAGTAATGTTGGACCAGGCAATGCAAACATCTGTAAAGGAAAACTTTAAACTCAACTCTTTTTTTGTTCCATAAACAAGAAACCCCTATACGAACGCTTAATTTACACAAAAAGACTGAAATACCAGCGTAACGTACCTGATTTGGTAACACAGCGAGTTTTCCTGTGTTATTCTGTCCAAAGACAGACACTGGAACAGTCACATTCTGTAGCAGAGGTTGAACTGGTGATGAAAAGAAGATAGTTGATGCTAAAGAATAAAAAAGTATTCCAGTAAACAAATGCACAAAAATATTTTAAGTCATAATGATGAAGGCAATGACATACAGAAGTCCTAAATAATTTGTCTAACCATAGAGCTGTATGAGCAATGACTTACCAGGTGAGAAAGTTTGAGGTACATTCGCTGCCATTGTAACAACAGCTCGAGATCGAGGGGGTGTGGCCACCAGCTGTGACGTAGATGATGTTACTTGTGCTATGCTACTTGGAAGTAGCATCATACTAGAGTGCTGATCAGTTGTAGCTACTGGGTCAGTTACAACAAAGTAGCTGCTTTGTCCTCCGAAAGCTGTGTTTGCAGGCAAGAGTTGGATGAAGCCAGTCTCCTGCGGTTGGCCCTGTGGAAGCTGTGTACAGTTCTCGACACTTATGGTTGATGCGCCGGAAGCCTCAGGCCCCTGCAGGCTGCTCACTGCCAGTGCGGTCTCCTCTGGAGTTATGGAGGCAGTCGGAATAGACAGAATCTTGGCTGGAGATTTGGCTGGAGAGGAGAGGTAGATGGTTGGGATGTGGTCACCACTGATGCTGGAGACGGCCTGATTTAGAGCAGAGTTGCTCTGCTCTTCCTGCTCATCACTGATAATGATCTTCAGAGCCATTATCTTACTGGGGTCAGTCTCTGAGGTTTCAGACTGAGAAACACGGACTGTCGCAGATGGACAACAGCTGCCTGCAGGAGCCAACGACTCAAAAGAAATGCCTCCTGAACTGCTGGGCTTGGTCTTCTTGGGGCAAGACTCCTTCTCCAGTGTGCCAAGCACCTTACTTGCAGCAGGTTGCTGAGAGGATGTGTTGCTATTCACATCTATATTGTGTGCTAATCTGTGGATCAGAGGCTCAGATATGCTTCCTGGAGCTTCAGAAGCTCCTGGTGCACAAGCATTGTGTTTTTTAGCCACTTCTGCAGTTCTCTCCTTCTCTACTCCAGAGGCATCAGCTGTACAGCTGGTAGCAGGCTCTGCTTGCTTGTTAGTTACTTTTTTACTTCTCTTTTCATTAGTGCCCTTAGTGGTTGGGGTTTTCTTTTGATTTACTGGCTGTGGCATGTTCTGTGTCATTTCTCTTGTTGGTTCATCTACTTCCATGCTTGTTGCCTCCTCAGATGATTCAGACTCTACTTTGTTCACCTGTACTCTTGATGTTGAAGTGCCTCTTGTCTGTACATTGCTGACTGACACTTTACTCCTGTTGGTTCCCTTTTGAGTTTGTCTCGTTTCTCTCGCTGTTCGCTTCGGAGACAGATGTGATTGAGAAGCCGCAGGAACTACCCTGCCTGAGCTGGAAGGAAGACTTGACTTCCTTTTGCTTTTTGCCTCTTGAACATTTTTGCTCCTTAGTTTCCTTGTGGTGGTTTCTGCACCCGATGTGGAATCTTCATGTCCAGTACCTTAGAAGCAGGAAAAAAAACAACAGGAGGAGTCATTAATCTGATGCTGATTGAAGATATTTATGCCATGTTGGACTATACTGTATACATATAGTATATACTTTATACGATATACAGAACTACTTAAATTAGTCATTTTTTTTCTACGCTTAACTGAAAGTGCATGCTTGAGCAGGTTGTTTATTTAATTTAGTTTTAAAATGCTCCAACCAGGTTATTTGGTCCACTAACATTGCAACAGCAATTGTAAATACATTTAAGACATTTTTCAAATCCATCAAAATTTCATTTTAAAATAAAAATGATACACGTCATATATATATATATATATATATATATATATATATACATACACATACATACATACATACATACACACACTGCTCACAAAAATTAAAGGAACACTTTAAAGAAACACATTAGATACATCAGATCTCAATATGAAGTTGGATAT
>JBBJLR010152732.1:0-15135 GCA_037577145.1 Brachypetersius gabonensis
GTGTGTGTGTGTGTGTGTGTGTGTGTGTGTGTGTGTGTGTGTGTGTGTGTGTGTGTGTGTGTGTGTGTGAGACTGTGAGTGAGACCTAGGCTGTCCTGTACCTTGGCTGGCTGTATGATTGCCCTCCATAACGGCGCTGAGGTTTTGTTTCTCAGACGCAGATCCGTTTTGTTGCCCTGTTGGAAACGACTACACACAGACCAGATTAAGATGATGGCATGTTCAGAAGACAACTTTACTGTCAAAAACCACACTGACAAATGGTTCTTGTTTTGTTTAGCCGTTCCCAGAAATCATCTACAGGAGAAAAGTCCCTGCACGGCCTCCATGAAGGCTAATGTGACAAGTTTACTTCTACTGGCCCATTCACTACAAAACTGTAACATGGTGGAAACGGCAGCAGACAAAAAACATAAAAATGGTGAAACAAAGTAGTGCAGACAGAGACAGGCTACATAACTACACACACGAATGGCTGTTGTTCTTTACCCTGGATCTCTGTGGATCAGCAGAGATGAAATTAACCCGCAGGCTGATTTCATAACTGTCCTCTTCTACGACAGCACAAACCACCTGGAGAAGAGAAAACCCAGCATGAGCTGCACATAAACGTTTCTTAAATGAAGAATTTGAGATGTAGCTCTATTGGAAAGCACAGGGATAACAGGGAGATGTAATAAAATCTACTTGATATAGTTATCTGAACTGTTTGGTAGTCATATATGTCAGTCTAACTTTGACAGTTGATATCTACCCACAGCTAAAACTGTGTTTTTGTGTCACTAAACATAGAAAAGTACACATTTTCCTTATCTTACCCTGCCCATCCGGGGCTCTCCAATCAGGGTTCTGAACTCACTGTTGTTCTGCGTGTAACTACGCAAGTGAGCACAGATATGATCCAACTGCTTCCTCCAGAACCCTGCAACCAAGCAAACTATTTAAAAAGAATCCACAGTAGTGTGCAGATTATTTAATGATTAAAGATTTTACTGCACAGATTTATTACATTTCTGTTACTATAATATGTAACTTATAGCTGTATGCAAAATATTCCAGACAGTTTTTGTACTCACCTGCTACAAAGAACACACTGTTGCACATTTTATTACACAGTTTCTGTTAGTCAGATTTAACATACAGGTGTGGATCATGCAAAAGATAGAATTCATATTTCATTATTTATGGAATATGTATATATTACAGTCTTTACAGTCTTTATTACTTTCTTTACACTTGTAATATCCTGATGATGAACTGTTTCTTTCAGCAAGACCTACTCATTCATAAGATATAGTGATGGTCTCTCAGATTGTAGAAAAATGGAAAAAAAGGATCTGAATAATATGTGGTATAAAAAATGGTTTGGGAATTGTAACATTTCAGGTCGCAAGACCCTACAGTGGATCATGAGGACAGCTGAGAAGATCATCGAGGTCTCTCTCCCCTCTGTTAAGGACACTTACACTTCCCGCAAAGCCACCGGCATTGTGGATGACCACACCCACCCCTCACACACTGTCTTCTCCCTCTACACACACACACACACATCCCTCACACTACCCCCTTGAACAACTCAGTCTTTAATTGCCTGTTAAAATACTCTGCTTGTGTTGCTGCTGCAATTGCACAAACATATTTGTTGCTGTTCTGCATTTTCCTCCTCTGCATCTTTGCACACAGCTCTCTGCTGCTAGAATACAGGACCTGTTTAAATACTGTATTTATCCTCACTGTAGCTGTTGTCAGTTGTGCTCAACACTGACTTGTCTTGTCTAGTTGTATTATTTCTCTTGTGTTCTTATTTCTACCTCTTTGTCCTATCGGCTCTTGTGTTGCACCATGGTCCTGGTGGCACATTGTTTCATTTCACTATGTGTGTGATGACAATAAAACTTACTTGACCTGACTTGATTAAACGTATTGCAGTGTATTTACTGTGTTGAAGATAGGTTCAGAGGAGGAGGAAAGCAGCTTTTTAAAGCTAGAGTAAAGGGCAGATCTGATACCGATGGGTAGTTTGTTACAGCAGCCGACAGCATTGTGACTAAATGCAATTACACCATCTTTTTACAACTAGCTGAGCAGCTACTGCAGATCTAAAAGATCTACCAGAATTATTTGCATCAAACATATCAGAGATGTATTTGGTTCCCAAAGAAAATAAGTGACTTGCTCACAACGATTTGAAATGTATTCTGTACCAAAGCCGGGAGCCAGTGCAAGAAACTGAGAATTGGAGTGGTGTGAATTATTTTTGGTTTTGGGTAGAACTATGGCAGCAGTTGGAGCTGTCTTTAAGAACTTAAGAAACTACATATACTTCTTGTTGTGCCTGGGACTGTGCTGCTTTACCTCGTCCTGGGCTAATGGCTGTAAGGAGGGGCTTCCTATCTCTCATCTTCTCCTGCCTGCTAAGCTCTGCCTCCATCTGCTGGTTCCGCTTCTGCAGCTCAGTGCTGGAAGGGTAGAAGAGCCCTGTGGTCTGCGTCTGCGCATCCACACACATGGCTGTATTCACTGATGCCACATCCTCTCCAGAAGAGGGCACGAAGGCAGAGACGGGCTGCCAGGTAGCACTTCCAGATGAAGTCTATAGAAATATAAATAAAGGGAAGGAACATGCACATTACAGACTACACAACATAACAAGACAAATTTCCCACTTGTGGGACTCAAAAAGGCTTATCTTAAGACATGCTGCCGCCTTCAGTTCTATTTGACACAAAGTATATATTCTTAATGATTATTTATCTACAAAAATACATAAAATGTATTATATTTTAATCTTAAAAGTTGCACAAAAATGATCTAGTATTACATTTATACTTTGATTATATGCTTATATGCTTGGGGCAGCCGGTTGCCTTGTTGGGGCAGCTGGTGGCTTAGTGGTTAGGGCATTCGCCCAGTGATCAAGAAGTCATGGGTACACATATTAATGCTGGGCAATGACTCAATCTCAACTTAAACATTAATGCAATCAAATCAAATATAAAACCAAAGCCATTTGCCACTGCAGGGCATTTACGTTCTATGTAGTCTGAAGTTAAACCTCAGAATCCAGAACATAGGGGGAGGAACCATTATAGCAGCTGAAATATGAAAGTCCATTTATCTGAATGCTGAGTCTCTGTTGGTGTAATGGTCAGGTGTCCCAATACTTTTGTTCACACAGCACTTAAGGTTTCGGTTGGTTTTTGCAGGGGTCAGGCATCCCATTGCAGGATTTTTGTCCATATTATATGGACAAAGTAATGCACATATATTATGGACAAAAGTAATAAGACATCTGACCCCATGAAAGCCTGCTCAAAAATGTTTTTTTTTTTTAAAGGATTTAAATAATCCTGCACTGACGCGTGATAAAATTATCAGTGTTATAATGACAACGTGCCTAGCCCTAATATATATAAATATATAAAACTGTTCACCTCGCCCGGGTGTCCCATTACTATTACCCGAGGTGAATAGTTTTCGGCTAATAACTCCGGATCTCCGGGGGCTATTATGGCGAACGAGGGGTCTTTTGAAAGGTCTAACTGTGTGATAAATAAAGGGCACTTCTATTATTAATACAGTTACAAATTATAAATATTATGACACTATTTAAAATCTCTGAATTTTTAAAAACTTGTCTACAATGAGCTAACCTTTTCAGGCTCTAGAGCGCCCTCTTGTGGACCCAGCTGCCTGATGTTGCTGGACAGTCGGGGTGGACCCTCCAGAAACACGCCGCAGGTTCCACAGTAGTTGGCATATGGGTGATTGCTTGCTCCACATTGAGAACAGGTCAGAGAACTGGCCGCATGACCGGGCTGGGATGGACACACACAAACATTAAAATAAATATAGATTTCCTTTTAGAGGATTTTTAAAGGCACACTTCAAAATGTAGTGTTATGTCTTTTGTTTCATCATTTTGACAGAGCATACTTAATATTTAAAGAAACATAATACAATTTGTAATCAGTTTTATACATTTATTTTATCTATCCTCTATTTAAAATTACAAAAATAATGATGACATGCTAGTCCAAACTATTCAATTTTGATTTAAAATTGAGATGCATTTGAAGCTCACCTTAGCTCCACACCAGTCACAGAATCGAGCATCTGAGTGATTTACTCGATTACATTTAGAGCAGGACACCATCTTCCCCTCCACACAGGGTAAGGGAGGAGCTTGCTGGCCACTCAACACAGGCTACAAATTAACATGGAACAATAAACGCAGTGACCAATCAGCATGTTGTCCCATTCATCGTCCAGCAAGGTTCTCTGAAGCTTTCAATAATTCTGTAACACCACGCGGTAACTTTACAACAACATTCTGAGAGAATCCACTCCTACTTCCCTCGATCCAGTTCATGGTTATTATTTTTTTTTCCTCTTTTGGATGTTTGTACAACAATCTCCCCAATTTAGGAACTAACACCCACTAGTTAAGTCTCCCCAGTCATGATGCCACCTGCAACAGGAGGGTGACAAATAACGACTCCAGATGCTGAGGTCCGGGCAGATGTACTAAATGTTATTAAAGCATGCTCTGATTGCAACGTAATGGACATGATCTTACATTGTCAGCTTGAGGTAGTCTGGTCTCACAGGTAACGCAGTAGGTGATATGGGCGGGGTTTCCAGTGCCACATGAGTGACAGATCAGTTTGTCCTAAGGAGTAAGAATTTGAAATATACATGTAAAGTTATTCAATTAATAATTGCAACATAACTGTCCAGTTAACTGTCCAGTTATGGTCCTAAAAATCATCAAACTGGGTTCAGGCCCAGAACTGGAGGCCGTTACAACTATATGGAGTATAGTTAGTGACATTTTGCATAACCACGTGTACAGAAAACGCACCTGAAAACGGAGCACTGCATCTGTTTACCTTCCTCTAGCTTCACACAAGACTGGATTAGACCTTATGTGAATAGTGAACCATTCTTGGTACAGCAGTGATACTGAAGCGGTAGTGGTATGGTGTGGAGTGTGTGTAGTGTTGATGGTGCTCTGGCATTAACACACGTCCATGTCACTGCTAGGTTGAGAGTGGCCCACCACTCAAAAATATTCAACCAAAAGGGGCTCTGTGAGTAGAAACTTTTCCTACACACCAGCAAGGGAGGAGGTTCTGATAAAGTGAAAGGTAACTATATGTTGATGAGATGTGGAACTGTGTTCTGCACGATTTTAAATACCTGCAGCCTCAGACTGGCCTGTGGTTGAAGCTGTGGAGCTAGTGGTGCCTCACACACCACACACAAGGATGTGTTTCCAGGAACCAGGCTCTTACACAGCACACACAGGATCATCTGACACAGCAAACACACAAAGACATTAAAACTTTTTCACATTTACCAAATTTAACAAAATTAAAATTTGGCTAATTAGCCACATTGCTTGCTCTGTACCTTCAAATAGTTTATAGAAAACAAAAAACTGCACACACTCCTATGAATTGAGTTTTATCTATCAGTGCTAGCACAAAATAACACAGTGCTCTTTTCTGTGCCCAACTACACAGATGTTCTTTGCACACAACCATGCATTGAACTGAACACAGTTTATACTTTCCTCCTACAAGCAGCATAATTTGGGGAAAACCCACAATCTTTGGATATAGTTACGTTTCATTTTATGTTTCAAGTTAGCAAACTTTACAAAGAAAACACATTAAAGACCATATCTGTATACATTCTGGTCCTCTTACAGATCATTTATTTCTGCTTTGTGACTTTATTGTCACATAAGACATTCACTCAATTCACTAAACTCAACTATAAGTGCTCCCAAAGAACTTGTTCGGTAATATTAGGTCCTGTTGGTATCAATCTTGAGTAGATACCAAAAACCATGAGAGGTGGAAAAAGTGGGCCCTTCTGTATTGGAATAATGACAGTTTCACTTTTCTAATAACAGCGATCTCTGCATTTCGATTAACAGACACACATCAAGGCCGGAGAATTTGACGTTGTGCTTTTTAGTAACGACCACACATTCAGCTTATAGCAGCTTGGCAGTAGTGCTGAAGTGATCAAAAAGTGTTAATCCAGATCCCAGCAGGAGAACAGAGATCAGTCTTAAAGGCACAGTTTAAAAAACATATCATTTAAAACTTAGGAATACAGAGAGGTTGGAAAACGGTCCTGTGAAATATTTTGGCCTTCATGGTAAAGAAAAATACAAGACAAGGGTGGAATATAGATCCACTATTGGAAATAGCACATAAGGGCTTCGAAATCAAATCTGTGAATAGAGTATTACCTGTCCACCCTCAGTAGGAGGCAGTCTCTGTCCTGGGACTGGGGGTACCGGAGCTCCACAGTGCAGACAGAATCGGGCGAAGGGGTCTGAGGGGCGATGGCTCAGGCACCTAAAACACCTGCAGCTCGAGAGATTTAAGCCCACTAATTAGCTCACATCCTGATTCACACCGCAGCATTTATTCTTTAAAAATGTGCAAATGCATCAACCTGAATGCACTGGGTTCATTATCTATTTTCTATAGTAATGAAATAAAGACAAACTGTTGCTTGGCCAAAAATTTGCAGCCCTAGTTCACATCCTCTTTGGTACACTTGACTTTTCAACATTTCTGCATCCTTCCATCATCCCTCAGAGTGATTCAGTGTGAAATGATTCATTCTTAAGAAACCTGCAGATTTCTTTCACAGTTGTAGTTCATGGAACCAGGACATTTATATAATATAATAAAATGTTTATTTTATTTTTCATTGTTCATATCACTGCTTTCTCACCTCAGGAAATCTGTTTCTCTCTGAATGCGAGCCATATGTGTGTTTGTCAAGCTTTTGAACACATTCTCCATGGCAGATGCGTCCTAAAAAGGAAGCAACTAAACAAACGTCATAAAGAACACGAATCCCTGCTGTCTGAAAATACAGAGGCTTAAGATGAGATCAGAAAAGAGAGAACTTCATGAATCCCAAGCAAAATTCCGACTTTTGTCAGTAGCATGCTCAGCGCATCAAGAAGAATAAAAGATAAGACAAAAGAAAGTTTTTCAAACAGACAATAGTGCAGCAACAAGGACATTATTGCAACAAAATAACATTAAATATATTAAAAAACATTAAATATTGGTAACCCTGACATTGTGTACATTTTAGTGTGCTGAACCAGGAGAGTAGTGCAGAATGGTTTGTGAAAGTGATTTAATGTTCATGCAATAAAAATACAGTAAATGCAATGAAACAGCAGCAGATAATGACATAAAGGTCACACATAGAATGGGGAAAATATGTTTTTGTATTTTACCCTACAAGGTACAGTTACTGTGTGTTAGAGAGTGACACGGGAGTGAATTTTCAAACCTCTCCCGTCCCACAAAAAAAAATCCCGTCCCGTCCCAATCCCATTAAAACACTGGGAGGAAATCCCGTCCCGTCCCAATCCCAGAAGAGTGACTCCCATTCCCTCCCGCTCCCGTGTTGTTGTTGTTTTTTTGGGCTAAAATCTGTCAGTTACCTTAAAAAAAAACCCTGGTCCCACCCACTTAAATTTCCCGGTCCCGCCCACCCCCGCTTACATTTTTTCCAGTCCCGTCCCAATCCCGTTTTTAAAAGGGATTTTGTTTCCCGTCCCGCGGGATTCCCAAAAAAATGTCAGCCTCTACTGTGTATGTGCGGGTTTATTTATCTTTATTCCTCAGCTGTTTTGCTTCACTGTGCCTTTAAGATATAAACAGATCAGCCACAACAATTAAAATATTTGAAAGGGTAGAAGTTAATAATACTCAAGGGGTGTCAAATATTAGGCAACTGTAACTGACTGGTGCATGTAAGTGCTGTAAGTGAATTATGCTTCATTCAAAAAGCAGTCTGGGCTGAAAAGTGTGGGGTTGAACTGTTAACTGACTGCTGCTTGTTAAAAAATGTATTGTGTGTGTTCACGGCGTATATATCTGTATGTAAACCATGACCAAGGAGTGAGTGCATGTTATTGTATCCTAGAAGAGTGTGTGCTGAAAGCTTACTTGTGTGTGTTTTACAGGCAAGGCTGTAGGTGCGGTATGTAAGTGCTGGGCAAGGAAGCGAGAGTCTTTTCGAACATGGTGGGATCCAGCGCGGGGGGGGCCTAATACTATAAATACACACACACACACACACACACACACACACACACACACACACACACACACACACACACAGCCCAAATGTGTAGCGAGAAGTAGAGGAGCTAAAAAAATAACTGGAAAAACTGCCCGGATCGACCATACCGAATTTCTTCCCAGACACATCTACTGCAGCATTCAGAAAGGCCCTGCGTTCCTGTCAAAATCGAAATGTAAAACAAGTTACACATGAATCATAAGTATTGAAGTGTAGGCCTGAAAATGAAACCCGACTGCATCTTTTCTGAACCACTCCTAGCCTGACGTCAGAAACATCTCAACACGCTCGGAGCAGAACAATAACCGCAGGCTCTGTCACTTCAGCTAAACCAAAGAGAGCGAGGCCAGTTGTCCTCTTCTAAATCTCCCTTTCTTTTTAAACTATTCCTTTAAGATAAATGGTCTATTAAAAGTACAACATACATCTCTGGAGTCACTTTGGAGCCGCTCAGAGTTCTGAAAGGAATCATCATCCTGGTTCTCCTCCGAACCTTCTTGCAGCTCAGAGGGAACATGCTCCACAGTGAAGACTTTAGTAACGACAGCACTCTGACGGCCATCACTGACACAGGAGAAAAGAATATGCTTGTCATTTTGATGCTTAAACAACAAATGAAAGACAAACACCACCACAAAATGTGTCTAGAGTGCAGGACTCAAGTCTTTTTTACACAAGTGAAGCCCTCGCCCATTTTCCACTTGTGGGAGATTCAGACTACTCAAATACACTTGGCTTCTTATAATTCTGAGCAGATGTCTTCTATTCTGTATTATAGAGTAAAACAATACGTATTTGGTAAGAGTTTTTCATTGGTAAACATTCACTATTCGTTGGGCACTGGCCAACACTATGAAAAATTGGTTTTCTATCTTCTATCAGATGTGTTGGATTCCAAGTCTTAGATTTGCACAGTGAATGGGAGCTGGATAAGAGTTGTTTTCCCTGCAGTACCTGCTCACTGCCATGGCTCTCACAGACACTTTGCCACTGGGTAAGTGGATCAAGCCGCTGTACATCAGGCTGCTGTTCCCGAACCCCGGCCTTCTTGGCACCACCGGTTTACTGCCGTCCAGAGTGTAGAAGATACTTACATCAGGTGTGTCTGAAATGCGACAAACCCTTCATTATGACATGCATCAACAAAAGAGCTTCAGGAACAACACACTCAGGAACAACAGCTCACACTCACCTGATTTGATCTCCACAGGCGTGATGGTATCTATCTCATGCTTGGCTTTACCAGGAGGAGGCACACGAATGGGGATGATGAATGGAGCCACAACTGAACCTGCTGTCATTGTGAGAGGTCAGAGGTGTCCCACTCTATACCTGGGCTCCAATCCTTTTCTGAAATCTGGTAATCAGTTGGACAGTCGAGTAAAACTTGACAGTCACTTTGCCATCAAAGTAGGCACAGAGAGGCAGGAAAATCTACAGAGGCTGGTCATTTAAATGTCTCTGAGCTAAAAGAGGACAATATCAGAGTCTTCAGGAGCTTCTCTGGTCAAACAGAGGGGCATGAATGAGAGAGAGTAAACCTGCAGCCAGCGATCAATAACATGTCAATAACAATCTAACTATCAAATGAAACTGAAGGTTGTAGATCTGTTAGTGCTGCAGAGCAAAACGGGCTTCTATTGGTCAGCGCGTCGCCCTTAACAACCGTCTGGTCCAACGGCAAACGGCCTCAGCTCATACGTCAGGTCCCATGACGTATTATTATTGTTGTTATTATTATTAATAACAACAGACACAACCATACTACTACTACTACTACTACTACTACTACTACTACTACTACTACTACTACTACTAATAATAATAATAATAATCAAAATAATAATAATTAAAAAAAAAAATAATAATAAAAAAAAAATAATCATAAAAATAATGCAAAAAAATTTACATTTAATCTTTTATGAACTGTTAACTTTACTACTATTTTTACAATATATATTTTATACTATTTTTAATTCTTGTTTTTCACGGAAAGAACGTTTGTGTTTATACGCGTTGCCATAGTAACCCTACCTTCCTTGTAATACGTATGTTTTAAAGCGGGTCGATGATGTCATCTACGAGTTAACCCAGTAAGATCGTTTATTTGCTTATTGATTTTTATTTTTATATTTGTTTTAATAGACCAGTCTTCTGACTTTGATTTCTAAACAGGCACTCTCGGGAGCCACCAAAACACGTTTCAGAAGGAAGGGGCTCCTGAAGCAGGAGGACCTCGTGGGCATTCTTCTGGGTTGTCAGGTCAAAAAAATCTTCTTAGAAAAAGTCGAACTGTGGGATTTTTCTGCTTCAATGACGGACGTTAAGGTGAAGAAGGAATCCACGGATCCTGTGGAGATCGAAAACAGGTCAGATGGAGGCTCTCCGGAGCTCCGAGCTGCTTCAGTCCAGACCAATAGGTTTAAGTGTCATTTTATAGATGTAAACACACAGTATACAGTGAAACCAGACAACAGGACCATTAAACAACATTAGAACAGAAACAGAACATCACAACAAGTTTAGTGCAGTCAACAGTCGCTATGCCACTAGTCTGGATGAGTACAATATTTTCACAAGTACTGCATTCTAGCAGCAGATGTGCAAAAATGCAGAACAGAGGTTACGTCAAGTAAGTTTTATTGTCACTTTAAATACACATATACACACAGTGAAACAAATTAACGTTCCTCCAAGACCAGCGAGCAACGAAACAGAAACAATACAGGACCCAACATGCAGGTAAGACACAAGAGCAATAGAACAACAATAGAACGTTTAGTGCAGTCAGTATTGTCTACAGTACTAGTCTGAATGAGTACAGTATTTTGACAGGTACTGTATTCTAGCAGCAGAAAGTTGTGTGCAAAAATGCAGAACCGAATTTACGTAAAGTCAAGTAGGTTTTGTCACTTTAAATATATAAACACAAAATGAACGCAAATATCGTTCCTCCTGATCCATTGTGCAACACAAGAACAGAAACAGAAACATCACAAGTGCAGACAAGGCAAAAAAGAGGGAAAGAAAAACACAAGAGCAACAAGACAAGACAACATTTAACAACAATTTAAGAGCTAGTCTGTAGCAGTTGAGAAGAGTCTGGACTGGGATTGGCAGAGAGTTGTGTGCAAAAATGCAGAAAAGAAGTTAGATGTTGTCGGGGCGGAGAATCAGCAAACAGACAAAGTCTTCGCTCAAACAGACAAAGTCTTCGCTCAAACAAAGTTTTATTTCGGCTGCAGAAGGAGAGAGTAGTTCGGCACCCAGGGCGGTCCTGGATTCTGAAGTTCTCTCTGAAGATTACATTCTGAACTCAAGTATTTATGCACAGAAAACTGCTGAGGCTGTTATCAGTTCAAGGTTGGACTAGGAGGGCTCTGTACCTAGAAACTCATAATAAAGTCCCCATAGCACCCCAGGATGCGCTCAAAAGCGTCACATTGTCCGCTTGGTTAAGGCAGAAAAACATTGAGACCCTCACAGACGACCCTGAACCTTCTTCTAGTGCAGTAAAGATAGGTTTACATTTACATTTATGGCATTTATCAGGCGCTTTTTTTCCAAAGCGACTTCCATTCCTTAACTACAGGGGGCAGTCTCTCCCTGGAACAACTTTTAGGGTCTTGCTCAGGGACCCAGTGGTGCTGCTGAAGGTAGGACTCGAACCCATGACCTCTTGGTCCAGAGGCAAGTATCCTACCACTAGGCCACCACCACTAAGTGCCCCTCAGTCTGTACGGACTGGGACTCTTAGATACCCATCAGGCCATATTTTTATAAAATAACAAGTCTTAAGAAATCCTCTTTGTCACCATATTGGCCTGCAAAACCCCTCTTAACGACAGTATTTGTGATTACAAAGGAATATACGTATGATTACGAAGAATATATGCAAAATTACCGGACAATGTGCAAAAATGCAGAACTGAGGTAGACAGCAAGAAATGTGATTGTGCAAATAAAGCAGAGCAGTTTAATAAACAGAAGGGAATTTACAGAAGTAATACAGAAGTATTCTGCATTTTTTAAGAGTGGGAGGTTGAGGACATGCATTTGGGCATGATTTACACTTCTCTACATTTTTCACACCTCTTGTAAATATTGATAGTTTTTTTGTTTTTTAAGTCCATCTTTTGGTGAAAGTTTCCTCTCACATGGATAAAAATGAGAAACCCAGCCTTTAATTGAAATGTGTATTCAGAGAAAATGTAATATCTGAGTTTTTCATTAATATTGACATTATTCCCGTGGAAATTATAGTGAACACATTGAAGCATGATTCCCATTTAAATGTTTTTTTGGTTGTTATTTTGCTTTTTGTTTTTTTAGTTAATTACAATTTGTATCTTGTACAAATTTCAGGCTGTAATTCACGAGTTTCTGATTAACTTGGGGTGTACATATGAGGGAAGGATAAGAGAACACACAACCAAACAACTTTGTACCAAACCAAATAACTGAGAAGTGTGTTGACCTTCAGAAGTCAGGCGGTGGTTATTTAAAAATAGCTCCTTGCATGAAAAAGCCAGTTTCTACTATTAGGGCAATAATAATTTAACAACTGGAACTGGTACAAACTTGTAGAAGAACCTGATGATGACCCCATCACCCCATTATTATCCCGTCTGGGACTGTTACTGTTAGCATACCCTCAATTCTAGTTTATTATGGTATTTTCTTACTAGCTGTGCTGTATACTTTACATTTTTATTTATAATACGACGTGAAAGGCATCATGTCACTGAAACTTGTTTTTTTTATGTAAAGGATAAAGGAGCTCTGTCAGCAGTTCCCACATGGCATCACGGATCAGGTCATCCAGAATGACATGCCTCATGTGGAGGCCCAGCAGCGAGCTATGGCCATCAACAGACTGCTGTCCGTGGTAAGGACATTGGAAAAAGGGCAAAAATCCAATAAATATATGTATTTATTTATTTGAATCTATAAGTTTGTAAGAATCTATGAATCTATAAGTGGTCAAATAAGTTTGTAATGTCACCCTTGAGCAAGGTTTTGTCCCCACACACTGCTCCCCGGGTGCTGTGTTCCTGGCTACCCACTGCTTCACTTGGTGAATGGGTTAAATGCAGAAGAAGAGTGTTGTGTGTTCACGTATGACAGAATGCTCACTTTTACTTTCATAACACTTTCTTTTCCTGGAAAGATATTGAAGTATTGGTCGTTACCAATCTGTTATTTGTACCTTTGATACTACTAAGCTTTAAGATTACTACTTAAAAACTACTTTCTTTAAGATAAGCATTTAAAAGTTGGCCATCATGCTCAAACTACTCAGATACCCTAAACGAAAAAAAGACACAGCTAACGGTATGATATTCCACTGTTTGAGTGTGTTACTTCTGGTCATCTTTGTCTGCAAGCATAGAATTTGAAATGAGATAAATATGATTTTTCAGGATAATTTAATAATATTCTGTTCACACATTTTGTAGTATACTGTGTAAGGCTGCGCAATACGGATGAAATATTAGTATTGCAATTACATTGCAACGGCAGTGCCTTTCAGGATATTAAAGGGCTCATATTATCACTTTTCTGGAATTAAAAAAGGGTGAAGATTGTAAGTAGTGTCAACTTCACTCCACCCCATCTATAAAGTCCATTTATGGAAAACATGGACAATCAGGAAAATATAGAACATGGGGCTTTTAAAAAGCACCATGTATTATTTTATATTGTTGAATTAAATGAATAACCTGAATTCTTCAAAACCCTAATTAAGTCACCTGGAGCTGAAGTTAGAGGCTGATTAGCATATTTGCATTTCAATATTGCTGAGACCGATATTGCAGGATATATAATGTGCGATCCAAATATTGTTCTAGGTAAAAAAAAAAATATTCTACAGTTTTTCTTAAAGATAGAACAAAAGAAATGGCATAATTCTACAGAGTGCAGGATAAATGCTTGTACTCCTGTGTTCGTAGGGACAGCTGGACCTTCTCAGGAACAGCAGTGGTTTGTTGTACAGGCTGAAAGATGCTCAGACAGCAGGGTGAGGGTCATTCACCCATTTATCAAGGTGCTTTTTGTCCTGGATAGCTTAAATAGCAGGTACTTGTTTGTTCATATAATGTTTTCTGTTTTTTAGTAAAATGAAGGGCTCTGACAACCAAGAAAAACTGGTTTACCAAATTATTGAGGATGCTGGAAATAAAGGTGATTATTATTACTTTCCTTTGTTTTCTGGTGGCTAGTAAAGGTTTATTTTATTTGTTGTTTTATTTATTTTACATCAGATGCCAGATGTTGGCTTGCATTGTGCTGAGTGAAAATCTTGCTTACAGTGCACTAATAATTAATAGGGATGGGAAGACTTTATTAATACCTGTATTGATGCTGATACTTATTAGTACTTTTATTGATTTTGCTCTCCTTAATTTAGTGAATATAGACATCACATAAAAAGATTCTAAAAATGTTCAACAGTTATTTTGTGACTTTTTAGAGAAATAAAGAGCTTTTCCCTTCCGTCTTACTGATCCAGTCAAACATGCAGCTATATTAGAATGCATTAACACTGCATAAACACCGATAACAGCATCAGGAGATAATACAGTGCATCCTTTCAATTTTTAACAATTTGTCATGTTGTAGCCTTATACTATATATATCTATATCTACATATATATCTACACACACACACACACACACACACAGAGTGGAGGAAATAATTATTTGACCCCTCGATGATTTTGTAAGTTTGTCTAATGACAAAGAAATGAAAAGTCTCAGAACAGAATCATTTTAATGGTAGGTTTATTTTAACAGTGACAGAGAGCACATAACAAGGAAACTTGAAAAAATAACTTTAAATAAAAGATAGAAACTGATTTGCGTTTCTTTGAGGGAAATAAGAATTTGAACCCTTGAACAAAAAAAGACTTAATACTTGGTGGCAAAACCCTTATTTGCAGCACAGAGGTCAAACGTTTCTGTAATTGACCAAGTTTGACACATTTTAGGAGGAGT
>JBBJLR010152765.1:0-15132 GCA_037577145.1 Brachypetersius gabonensis
GTAACGCAATAGTTACTTTGCCTGGTAATTAGTTACTTTTATAATGATGTAACTCAGTTACTAACTCAGTTACTTTTGTGAGAAGTAACTAGTAACTATAACTAATTACTTTTTTAAAGGTACGTGCCCAACTTTGGTCTTTTTAAACTTGCAGCGCATTTTCATTTAGTTTCTGCCTTTTCTTTTTTTCGTGTTTTGTCTCTAGGGGCCACCATAACTTACTGACTCACACCAACACTACTGAGCATCACTAACACTCACTAACCCACACCAACACTTACTGACATGCACTAACACTTACTCACCCACACTAAAATTATTTGCCTAGACAAACACTACTGACCCACACTAACACTTACTGACGCACACTACCCTTCTGACCCATACTAAAATTACTGACCTACTCTAATACTTACTGACCAACACTAACACTTACAGAACCACACTAACTAATTGCTAGCACACTAACAATTACTGATTCAGACTAACACTTATTGATCTGTTCTAACAATTACTGACACACACTAACAGTTTTACTGACCCACACAAACACTTACTCACCTACACTAACACTTACTCACCCACACTAGCAGTTTTACTGACCCACACTAACACTTACTCACTTACACTAACACTTACTCACATCAACAGTTGTACTGACCCACACTAACACTTACTCACCTACATGAACACTTACTCACCCACACTAACAGTTTTACTGACCCACACTAACACTTACTCACCCACACTAAATGTTTTACTGACCCACACTAACACTTACTCACCTACACTAACACTTACTCACCCACACTAACAGTTTTACTGACCCACACTAACACTTACTCACCTACACTAAATGTTTTACTGACCCACACTAACACTTACTCACCTTCACTAACACTTACTCACCCACACTAACAGTTTTACTGACCCACACTAACACTTACTCACCTACACTAAATGTTTTACTGACCCACACTAACACTTACTCACCTACACTAACACTTACTCACCTACACTAACACTTACTCACCCACACTAACAGTTTTACTGACCCACACTAACACTTACTCACCCACACTAACAGTTTTACTGACCCACACTAAAGCTTACTGACCTACACTAACTCACTTATTCTAACACTTCTTGGCTCACACTAACCAACAATGACACCTACTAACCTTCACTAGCACTTACTGACCTACACTGACAAACCCAGACACACAATAACACTGCTGACCCACACTAATGCTTTCTGACCTTCACTTACTAACGCACACTAACACTACTGACCTGCAGTAACACTTCTAACTGACCCACATTAACACTTACTGACCTAAACTAACACTTACTGACCTACACTAACACTTGCTGACCTACCCTAACACTTACTGACCTACACTAACTCTTACTGACCTACACTAACAATTACTGACCCACACTCATTGTGTCTAGTTGCATAATATTGTGTTATAATGTTAATATGATGTATTTTCTGTGTGAACACAGGGACCCTGCTGATGGTGCTGCAGGTGGAAACTGTGTTGTGTGTTGCTGGTGTTGTATATGTGTATGCGAGCTGCAAATGAGAAGGGGGTGTGTTACAGCACTGCCTTAGAAATCATTCGAAATCAATAGATATAATTAGAAAATATCTTGTAATTGGTAATTGGATATTGGGGATCACCTGCATGACCTGCATGTGTGACAGGTGTGTCTCACCAGCACTGCAGTCTCTGACACACACACACACACACACACACACAGGCGTCACACTCAGCTGTGAGGTGACTAAGAGGTTGCCATAGTGACACATTCACATTAGACCCATCACAAAGAGTAAGATCACACAGGTCTTACCACAACATGTTTAATCAGAGCGGACTAACCAATTATGTCATGAAACTTGTTAAACCCATTTACACCTGAACATCTCGCTCCTGTTTACACTCAGTACAGCAACAAATACCTGACACATTAATTCAATAATTCATCATAAACACTGAATAATTCCTAGTATGTACTGAATTCATAATACATACTGAATAGTTCATAGCTGATACTGAATTATAACATGCTAGATACTGTAAATAATAGTGTTGAGCTGAGTGAAGTGTTTAAAGTATGCAAGACTGTAATAGAGACTGCACACACACACACACATACACACACACACACACACACACACACACACACACACACATACAGGCACTCGAGCTAGTCAAGTGTTCTTTGCGGTATAATGTAATTCCAAACATTCCAAGCATGGGCGCCAGAACCATTATAGTAGGGGAGTAAGTGTCACACTTTTCAAAATCATTCATTTTCTCCCCCCTCACTTTTCCCCTTCTGGACAACAGGCAAAATGTAGGGCTATGTGTGGATCCGCCAATCCACACCCGAGAGGTAGTGCGCTGCCTCCCCACATTAAAAATGCTTCAGGCATCCATGATTCCAAGCAAGAGTGAGTGGGTGGGGGGTCTCAGGTGTGTATCAGGTCTATGTTATTTTCTCAGGTGTTTATCAAGTGTGTGCGATGTTGTCAGTTTTGTATCAGGTATGTTATTTTCTCAGGTGTGTATCAGTTGTGTGTTATGTTTTCAGGTGTGTATCAGTTGTGTGTTATGTTTTCAGGTATGTATCAGGTGTGTATTCGGAATGTTTCCGTAATGCAGGAACACATTTGGGAGCTGTGGGAAATTCTAATCATTACACAGGACACCAGACCGGTCAGACCAGTCCAGACCCATTTCCATGGCAACCAGGCTGAAAGAGAGAGACAGCATGACTTTCGTTACACACACACACACACACACACACACACATAAGGTCCCGACTGAAGCAGTTTGTTTGGGGAGAGCACCTAGTACTTCCTCTAGGTGGAGCTAATCACACACTAACCTCACTCAGATACCACACACACACACACACACACACACACACACACACAAACCTTGCTCAGATACCACACACACACACCCTAACCTCACTCAGATACAACACACACACTCACTAAACTCACTCAGATAACACACACTCACACACACACACACACACACAAACTGTGTGTGTGAATGTGTGTGTATATCTGTGTTTGTGTTGTGCAGCAGTAGGTGAAGATGAATGATGTCACCTGCAGTGGGAGGGGTTTTGGGTGTGGAGCTGCCGCTCCTGCTCTACACACTCCATCTCTCAGTCATACACCATATCAGATGGCGAAATGAGGCTGTAACACACGCGCGCACTCACACACACACACACACACACACTGCGTCTGATCCTGCAGCACCATGAAGAAGAGCTCCCTGAACTTCCTGAGGCAGAAGAGCCCCAACTTGTTTGACACCGGAGTCCAGATCAAACACTATGGTAAGATCAAATATCTTAAAGGTCAGCAGTTCTTTAAGACCAACCACTCTTTAAAATCAAAGACTCGTTAAAACCCAAGGCTCGTTAAAACCCAAGATTCTTTAAGATAAAATACTCTCTATGATCAAACTCTATTTAAGATCCAAGACTATTTAAGATCACATACTCAGTAAGAACAAACTCTCTGCCACTGTTTAAGATCAAACACTATTTAAGATCTAACACTAATGTAACATTCTGTAAGGCATTAAAGGGTTAAATTGTGCAAACGTAGCACACTTAAATCCTTCTGACCTGGAGAGCAGAGATAAGTGTGTGTGTGTGTGTGTGTTTCTGACCTTTGCACCAGTACTCAGTGGGTGTTTCAGCATTTTACAGCTCAGTAGGGTGTACATACACACAGCTCCACATAAAATAATACACACTATATAAATGAATCCCCACACAATATAATCAACACAATTGTTTGTTCTGACAGGCACTTCACATAGGGTGTGTGTGTGTGTGTGTGTGTGTGTGTGTGTGTGTGTGTGTGTGTGTGTTTGTGCCACAAGCTGTATCAGCTTCCTGCAATGCAAATAAATCACAGCAGTTTTCCAACCTGTGCTGTTCATACTGCATTTACCTGCATACACACATGGTAGAAGTAAATAGTCAACCGTAAACACAAACCCAAAACTTCTCTTGACTTATTGTGAGCTTTAAAAATGAAATGAAGTTCACTGCTACAGGGCTGGGTGTTCAAAAACAGTCACAAATCAATCTAAAGAATCCACATTTGGATGTCAGACATATTTCCACTGACTGAGCAGGCTTGGGGTCAGTGGAAGTCTTGACATTTTTGCTGAATCTCTCATTTAACTGAAGGCAAGTTTATTTCTAAAGTTCATTGTCATATATTATTTGGTGTGTTTACAAAGATAAAATTAGCACTAAAAGAGAAACAAGTGGTAAACTCAGTCTATAATGAAGGTCAAATTAAAAATGAGTGATAAAATAAGTTGGTAGACAAAATGGCATAAAAGAATAGACAGCATTTAAATGCAGGATTTTAGCTTGTTTTTGAGCCTGCTTGTTCTTAAACCTGCCTGTATGTTGTTAAGCTTGGTTGTCATTGGGGTGGTGGTGGCCTAGTTGATAGGATAGTTACCTCTGGACCAAGTGGTCATGGGTTCGAATATTACCTACAGCACCACCACTGGCAAGATCCTTAACCCCAAATTGCTCTAGGGAGACTGCCCCCTGTAGTTAGAGAATGTACGTCGCTTTGGATAAAAGCGTCTGCTAAATGCAGTGAATGTAAATGTCTTTAAGCCTGCTTGTTTTCAGCCTGGGGGTATCTGGAAGTAGTAGCTGGGCTGTTGTGTGTTCTTAGTTGGAGGGTTGGTGTTGCTGAGTGACGGGTGAATACTAAGGACCGCTGATCTTAGGAAATCGTGAACAGATTCCCCCAACTGCAGATCTAAGACAGTACAGGGGGTCTTCGAGTTCTAAGGGTCTCGACATATGGCGTTTCGAGTTTAAAACGCTCACTCCCACTCGGTTTACACCATTAGCCTCATACTTATGGACTATGTGTGCAAACTAAATTGGTTGCGGGCGGTGGAAGAATATGTAGTAACACGGCGTATGAGTGAGGGAGTTTTCCTTTTCCTTTTTCTGTGGCTTAGTTGTGTTTGTATGATTTTACTAAGTTATTTAGGTTAGCTGTGTTTCAGGTTACATCACAGTCGAAGGAACGGATCTGTGGCGTAACTCAAGGAGCCTCTGTACTGAGCTTCCGTGACATGTTTGAACAGAAACTGAAAATAAGTTCCACCTGTGACTCTAAAAGCTCTGCACCAAAAACTATGCCAGCAAATGGTTATGATTGCGCTGACTGACACCTGAGATATTGTTCTACCAGTTTTGTCAAAATTTTGGTGCTAAAATTAAATCCATTCATGGTGGAGGAAGGGATACATACAGGACATCGTCAGGCAAGAGTCCCCAAAGAAAATTAATTTAGTTCAGACTCTTAAGCTGTTTTACCATTGTCAACATCCATATGAACACATATAGCTTTGCTGGGGGTGTCGATAGTGAATAAAACAGCTGGATTTGTGTTGGAGACATTTGGCTCCATTCACCTCCACTGTGATTGGAGTCTGTACATTAAACAATTTCACAACAAATACATTGTGAACACACTCTGTTTACACTGGATTACAGGGGAATTAAATAGCATAGCTGGAACATGTGGATACTGGGTGATGTTTCCAAGATGAGCGAGTGGGGACTGGGTGTTTATATCTTAGTGATCCTGCGTTCTGTTGTTCAGTGATTCTGCTTGATTTGAGAACCTTCTCCACCGACTGCACAGAATCTATGCTCTATAAACACTATCACCCCTTAGATTAAAACTGGGTCATAATAAACAGATGTTCGGTCGGTTTTACTGCTGAGAGTTACTGACCATCAGTAGGTCGTTTTTCCATCAGACTCTCCAGGAAGACTCCCATTATTCCTGTATCCTGCAGATGGTGGACAGAAAATGAGAGGGACAGTCTACAGTCCTCTCATTTCCTCATATTTTGCTTCCTGAGATCCACACTTTCTTGTGTTTTTAATGTGGTCTTGAGTAACAGGCAGGTGATCTGTATACTGGTGGTTCTGAATGCTGAGTGGTTAGGACCATGTATCTTTAGGCACTTCGCAGCCTGTTGCAGATTAAACAGTTGTTCCTATTTCTTGCATGTAATCTACTCAATATGTCAAAGTTAAGAGAGTCTGACAGGCAGAAAAATTTACTCCAACAAGGGAATTCAAAGCACAATATAAAGAAATGGGGAGATCAGTACTTTTGTACAGGACTGAATACTCTGGTTCCTCACATCTCTGTGTGTGTGTGTGTGTTTCAGATAGTGTGGAATTTATGTTTGACCCAGCTGTCATCCCAGAATCCGGAACGGCCAAAGTCCGGTCCAGACCGACCGTCAAACACTTCAGCACAGTAAGTCCAACCAATCACAACATCTAATCAGAACATGAGCTCAGTTAGAAAAAGTTTGGAAAATCCCATCCACAATCCCAGTAGTTCCATTTTAATGGTTACCAGTCCCAGCAACTAGAGTCAGTTCAGTGTGTGTGTGTGTGTGTGTGTGTGTCTGTGTGGGGTAAAGCAGTTCAGCCATGGCATTGAGGAATGAGGACAAACTTGACTGCAGATCAAAATGTTCAATGGCAAAGACACACACACACACACATACACACACACACACACACACACACAGTAACCTTCAGTGTTAAACTCTGATCTCTGACTATGCCCCCACCCCCCACAGTTATTAAAATCATACACTCCACTCATTACAGACATTGCAATTGAAGATCAGATCTCTCGCTGTGTATGTGAGGAGTGGAGTGTATGATTTAGGTGTCAGGGTGTGTGTGTCTTCATGGTGATCAGGGTGCAGTAACATTCCTCACATTTTACACTGAATATTCACAGCCTGAGAAATATGTCCTACACACACACACAAACAAAAATGTAAACATATAATGAAATCTCATTTTAAATGGTAGGGAACCTGCGACTACAAAAAATCTGTCTTAAAAAAAACTGTCCAAACTGACTGTAGAACCATAATATTCAGTGTGTACAGATTGTAGTCTCACAGAATTAAGATTGTGTTGCCTGAATGTATTCCTCTCACTGCAGGTTTTGGTGGGTGTGAAGAGTGTGTCTGACTGCATCAAGGAAAATGTTTTGAAAACAGCTGCTTTGTTTTGGTTTAGAGGTTGGGCTGAGGTTGGAGGTTGTGGCTCACACACACGCACAGGTGTGATCTGATGGCATTAGATGATGTAATTCAGGGCAGGTCAGAGGGAACGTCTGTTAATCAGATGTAAACACGTCCGCAGATCTTCACAGTGAAGGAGACCATTTTCACTGTAGAAGCAAATCAAATGCTCTACACATGTTTCTGGGGGTCAAAGTAAATTATTTCAACCATAAACAGCAAACAGAAAAAAAATGGGGAAATTCATTGTCCACTGTGTCAAAAACACAAACACATATAAACAAACACACACACAGACACAAACACAGGACAGTGTGCTACATACAGGACATTGCCATACAGACATACAGTTGTAGTAGCTTCTCTTGGATAACAGGAGTGTAAAAAGTCTATTTGAGGCATGTGTGTGGGAGCGGGGTTTGCACAATGCTGCAGGCCCTGCAAATACTGCATTATTTGCAGAAGGTGCTCTCTAGTTAATGGAGCAACACCACAATGTTCTCTGCTGCCTTCACTACCCTCTTTAGGCTTGTGGTCAGATATGGTACAGTTGATATACCAGATAGTGATGCAGCTGGTCAGGACCCTCTTGCTGGATCCTTTGTAAATTGTGGTGAGGAGAGGAGGAGGAGGTGTATTCTCTGTTCGGATGTCTTGGTTAATGAAGTGGTGTTGCTGTGGGGGTGTCTTCATTAACAGAATAATAAATGAATAGTTAATGTGATGTGGCAGCGTTAATATCAGAGGCTCATTTGTAACTCAAAGCAAACATCTTTATTTGTGATCAAGCAGCTCCTTCAACACCAGCGCCCTAACACACACGTTGCTAGGAGATGGTGGAACAGTAAGGATGGTCTAAAGAGTTTAGTTATGATTCACTTTCTGTGAGACCGAGCCATTCCTGCATGGGGTGTGTGTGCAGGGAACCGCCCGTTGCAGCACATCCTGACTCACCCGCACACAGTGGACACCCCCCCCCCCCACCTCCAGGAACGACAACCTGGCGGCCGGTCTCGGCTCAAAATGCCCGATTGGATTTTTTGTCCCGGTCTAGCCCTACCTGCACGTATCCTCTAAAAGGCCTGCCATTGTCTCTGTGTGTTTATGAGAGTGACTGCAGGTAGGGAAAAGCCTAAGGAACCGGTTGGCTGAGTAGAGATATAAATCCTTACACTACTCTTTGTGAGGCATGTCAGATCACACACATTCCCACACACACACAGTCAGAGCAGTCTTACAGAATATAAAAGCCCTGCCCACATCCTACTTAAATGTTAACTGAATTTATAGCATTGGAGCAGCGAGGCTTATAATGGATCAAAATGCACTGTGCTTTGTCCATGTTTATAAAGCAACAGAACACATTTGTGTGTATTCTATTGCGTTTATACAGCAGTACTGCAAACCTTAACACCAGCAACTCCTTGCACCAAAATAGGTCTTCAGGTGCATTCTCTAAACAGCAAAACTTTTAAGGTGAAGGTTCATTGTGATGACTTCATTAAGAGCTCTGGTCGCAGTCCAACGCACATGCTCACACATACACCAGGCTGAGCTCAGCTTGTTCAGTTTGGATCAGATTTCACAGAATATGTTCTTTGTTCAGCCGTTATGTATAGCGTCTATCTTGCTTGTTTGTGCGAGTTCTCCTCGGTTCCTTTTGACTTCAGTGTGTTTCATGTGAAGTTCGTCATTTCCCTGTCAGTGAAAATGGGTTGGGGGTTGGGAAGGGTCAGGTTGCTGTTGTGCTGGAGGAGCAAGTGATCATTGTGTGACTAGGGTGCCGAGTCAGTAGGGTGGAACAAGACATCAGTTGAGGAGTAAATGCAAAAAAATACAAGTAAAAGTGAACAGCTGTGCTCAGTCTTAGGCAAGTTGCCAATGATTTGCCATTAAATGGAAAGTATGATCTTCCACTGTTATATTAGTCTTGTAGTTCCAATAGTCTATGTCTTGCTTAAAAAGAAAACCTGTCAAATTAGATTTTGGGTGGTTCCTGTTCACAGTGGTTCAGAGCCTGTGACGTCAGTAACTGTGTTCTTTGTGATCTTTTCTCAGTCTGGAGATGGTGCGCTGGGTTTTGCAGTTCCCACCCCTAAGGTTCCTGTTCTGCCACCTCTGAATGGACCCCAGAGTCTTACAGGTGAAGTCACGTTGCCCAAACATCCTGGACAATCCCTAAACGCACCGAAGTAACCAGGACAATATGAAATCTCCTCAACAATTACTGTCAATGTAGTGTTTGCAAAAGGAACATTCACACATAGCTTTAAATTAATCTGACTGGCATGAGTCATCCATCCTCCTGTGATGTTTTGATTAATAATCCATTATCAATTTCCCTGATCTCCTGACATAATTCCTGAGCTTTATGATTGCTAGTCCTCGCATGAAGTCCTATTCTGTTTCTGGACACTATTCACGGTTACTGGACACTATATTTAACCCTGCTGGTCTACCAGTTGAGTTTCCAGATGAGTTTCTTACATTCTTCTGTTAGTCTCTGAAGTAACTCAGATCTTTCCTCTGTCTGACCTCCTTGATCTTCTTTGTGATTTTATCTTGCATCCTAACTACATCATTGGTGCAGGCCACCAGAAATAGGTTCACATTTTGCCTACTGATCACCCTCAGTCTCATTAGTCCTCATTAGGAAGCTTTTTTTTAACGGTACCTGTATTTCTAAAAAGAATTTTGTCTACTGTAAAAATTGCTGTACAACTGAATTGAACTGAATTAAATAATGTCACTTTACTCCATGAACAGGAAGCACAGAAAAGCTTGCCAATGGAGGCATGATCAGTGTTGCGGATCCTGAGGAAGGAGAGATTCTGATTCCCCCTCCTCCTTCTGTGGCACCCCCACCACCACCACCCCAGTTCATCCCCCCTCCACCTGAGTTCTTTGGGGATTTGGACCCACCCTCCATGCCTCCTCCCAAACCACCATCACTAACTGGCTCCACAGTATCAGAGGAACTGGACCTAACATCCCTCAAGCCTCCGCCAATGCCTCCCCCAAAACCTCCCAGTAATGCCACTACACTGAAAGCCTCTGTCCAGGATACTCCAGAGTGCCCTAAATTCACACCTCCACTGCCTCCAGTGGAGAAGCCCCAGTCTCCACTTCCCAAGGCCCAGAAGACACCGCCTCCTAAACCAGTCAGACTGTCCTCTATCTACAGCTTCGAGTTACCTGAAGCTCCTACACCTGCAGCAACCCCTGCTTCCAGCTTCAACCCCCAGACCACAGCCAAGCTCTACAGTGTGCCTAAAACGACAGTGCTCAGCAGCCAAGCAGACCGGGAGACAAGGGCTCAGCACATCCTGCTTCTCGAGGACTCTTCTGGGAACCCAGTTGGAGTTCACATCAATGGGAAAGCCCCTTCATCAGTTAAGGAAGTCACTGCAGCACAAGATCTGGTACCTCTAGCTAAACCAGTGCGTGGCAACAGCACAGGTGTCCAACTAGAGCAAGGTCTACAGAACTTGCAGGAAACGCTTCCGATTGAACAAAGGCCCATCAATGGGGAGCCTGAAACAGCAGTGATGTCAGAGAAGGTTCAGAATGAGAGTCCAACCCCTGTAAAAGGTTCCCCTAAGATAGAAAGGGTTTCTGCCATCCTGTCAGTACAAGAGGTGAGCGGAACAAAGCAACAGCCAGTATCCCCTGGCAAAACACGCTCATATAGTCCGTTACTGAACAGCAAGCTGCAGACTCTGCGAGGACCTGAAGGATCCAATGGGAAAGAAACTGCCACATCTCCACTCGCCCTTCTGATGGCTGCTAAGGAGAGAGAGAAGCAGCGGTCAGTTTTGTCCCGACAGAGCAGTAACAAGAGCAGCAGCTCTGCAGAATCGATGCATGTTAGCATCCATCCTAATGAGACTAAACCCAACTCATTCACCATCACCCCGATACCTGCATCCTCAGCCAGTGTCCCAGAACCCAAACAGGCCATTCAAATAGAGTCTCAGCCCAAACCACAGAGCCAAAAGGTTTCCACTCAAGGACCTTCCACAAACTCCCAACCTGCACACAACACTAGTCTGGTGAAGAATCCCAGTTACCCAACATCAGCATCTCCGCCTGGGCAGGAAGAGCACAGTGAGAGTGTAATTCCCTTCATTCCTCCTCCACCAGAGTTTGCTAACTCTGATCCAGAAGATGAAGCTCCACCCAGCACACCTCCACCTGATCCACCTGCAAAGAGTGCTGCTCAATCTGTAAAATCTATTACTATCCCCAACGTGCCCAACACTTCACCAACAGCTGTTATTGCCACTGAGCCCAAGCTCAAAAAGGTGGTTCAAATCAAACCACAGGCTCCACCAGGGCATCCCCCTGTTCAAGTCTCATTGCCCCCACTTACCCAAGCACAAATGTCCCCAGCAGCCCAGTCCAAAAGACAACATCCAGGCCCAAGCCCAGTCCAACCCAAACCTCCAGCTCCATTAACAACACAACCAAAAACCCAGATTCCAGCTCCACCCGCAACCCAACCTCCAGCTCCACTACCATCCCAACCCAAGATCCAGATTCCAGCACCACCAACAACCCAACCTCCGGCTACACCGCCATCCCAAAACAAACCCCAGATTCCAGCACCACCAGCAACCCAACCTCCAGCTCCACCACTATCACTACCCAAAATCCAGATTCCAGCACCACCAACAACCCTACCTCCAGCTCTACCACCATCCCAACCCAAAACCCAGCTTCCAGCTCTACCATCAACTCAACCTCCAGCTCCACCACCAACCCAACCCAAGACCCAGATTCCAGCTCTACCATCAACTCAACCTCCAGCTCCACCACCAACCCAACCCAAGACCCAGATTCCAGCTCCACCACCAACCCAACCTAAAACACAAATCCCAGCTCCACCACCAACTCAACCCAAAACCCAAATCCCAGCTCCACCATCAACTCAACCCAAAACCCAAATCCCAGCTCCACCATCAACCCAACCTAAAGCCCAAATCCCATCTCAGGCCCCTCCTTCCATTTCCGCCAGTCACGCCACCCTACTCAGTATCCTGCAGAAGAAGATGCTAGAAATGGACCCTAAGTTCCCTCCGTCCCGAGACGCAGACTCCAGTGGGGATGACTGGAACTCCCCTCTATCTGATGATGATGGGGCAACTAGCCCTCCCCCAAAAATCACCCCCACACCCAAGAGCGCCAGTTTGCCCACACAAACACAAGGCCTAGACATGAAAGAACTGGAGACCAGAGTGGCTAAGAAAGCTCAGGACCTCGCCACCAAAGCACCAAGGTAAAAGAGAATTCAGTTGTTCCCCACCCTGGTTCAGGGGTACTTCTGTTAAAATAGTCTGTAATTATTGTTGAATAAAATGATTTTTTTTCTTGTTTTGTTTAGCAACAGCACTCATGCCAAACAGCAATACGGCATGACGTTCATGGTTAGACCTGGAACCAAACAGCCCATCACTCCTGTGATAAAGACAGACTGACCACAGCCAGGACATTCAGAAAATGAAAGAAGAGGCTCAGTGCTGGAATAGAAAGTAAATCTGTTACTTAGGAACTGGTTTTCAACATAAAGAAACAGAAGTTCTGCACAGACAGAATGGACATCCAGACAATTTGCTGTTTTTAAAAACTGTAGAACAGCAGCGGGTTTTAGTTTCTGTGCTGAATTTTTGAGTGCCAAAGTCTACGCTGGATTTGTCCTCTAGATATTACACACTTGGTGGATTCCTTATCTGTGTGTAAACAGGAGAAGCAGACCCTGTGCAGAACAGGATTGTGTACAATCAGCTCCAGAGAAGACTGGAGCCAGGTTTGCCTTTATGAACTGAACTTTGTTGCTCACTTTGCTGCTGCTATAAAGTCTCCAAACAAAACGGACTGTAAATGGAATGGAGAAAATATAGGAATGTAAATATGTGAATATAAAACATGGTAGCAGGTTGTTTTATGATATTATTGTGGCCAATTTCTGTTTGTACCTTTTCTGCGCTTAAATAAAAACACAGCTCTTCCGCCCATTTATGCTATAAAAGTCCATAACAGTGTTGTCCAGGAAAGGTGGGAGAGTCACAGGGTGCATTCAAACGTGGTTCTTTTAAAGCAAATCCACAAAAAACCCTTAACCCTTATTTTCGCAGGAATGAGATCTCGGATACAGACCCGTGCTGAATTATGGGTAGCATTGTTCATCATTGGTCATGCATCACTGATTTTAGCAGCTTCACTCTGATGTCCGATTGGCTGAGCCTGTTCGAGAGTCTCTGTTTAGGGCTTTAATAAACCTGTGATATCACAGTAATGACTTGATTTTCCACACAAGCAACTCTCCACAAGGTTTCCCTCACACACAGCTCAGTTTGGTTCTAGCTATTGAGTCTCATTGAAGGTGATGGGTTCCAGAGCAGGGGTGTAGGAGGGTGTGTTCATTGCTACTACTGAGGTTTACTGTCTGGAATATAATAAAGTACAAAAATTAAAATATAATAAAGTAAAATATAAGATAAAATAAAGTTAACTAAAAATACAAATAAAGTAAAAGAAGTTATCAGAAGTATTTAATGAACAGAAGGGTGTACTCTGTTTAGTGCACTGTTCCTCTTAAATGTTGGCTCAGCCAGTCAGGCCCGAGATGTGAACCTGAGCACTACCAATAATTCAGTGCTCCCCGGGTTGGGCTGTGAGTTTCTGGTGAACGGGAGTCTTTGTGTGTTATGAGAACTCATTGCTGATGCTGAGGAGCAGAATGTTTATAACGAGTTTTCTAAAATGGTTAATTGGTCTGGGGGTCTTTTATACAGAATGTTCTTCTATAGGCTACAGAAAATGAGATGGAGGCCCGAGTCCCCAGAACCCCCAAACCAGCTGAGGTGTGAACACGGAACACACTTCTAAGGAGAGAGGAGCACCAGAATCGACATGAAGAACAGAAGAGCTTTAATACAGAATCAGAACTTTTACACAAACAAAATACACAGGGTTGTGATGTTATATAGGGTTGTAATACCGTGTTTGTGGGATATGCATGTGGTTGTTAGTACACGCACTGATCACTTTAAACAGACAGGCTCCAGTCTGTACCTGTTCACACGCAAAGCACTTGTATGGAGGATGTGTCTAAAAAACTGCCCAATGGTCGAGACTAATAGATTGATCAGTGAATGGGAGTGTGTTTATGCATTAGTTTTCTGGTCCACGCTGTGCTGCAGCACCTGGTGGTCCCATCCCGCTGTGGTCAGAACATCTGAGCCGCCAGGGACCCAACACACACCTCGCACAAAGTCCTGGTGCCTGATGTCCCGGTAACTATATACACAAACACACAGAGATTAACTTGTGAAGTAAATGAGAGTTCTAAATTGCTCTGAGAGACTCTGAATTCATTAACTTTTGATTAGAGAGACAATAGGGTAAAGGGAGGCGTGTCTATACTCACATTTCTCTGAGCTGAGAGTTAACCACCGCAACTGAGCAGTCATCACTCACTGAGGCCAGGAGAGGAGAACTACACACACACACACACACACACAAACAAAATGACTGCCGGGGTAATAAAAAAAAAATAGAGTAAACTGAGCTCCATTAAAAGGCTCAAATTTCACTTCTTGTTTAAATCCATCATAAAAATGTTTCATGATGAATGGCCAGGGCTACCTGGAGGTAACGTGAATGTATGGGGCTTAAGGTGTTATAGGATGGAGAGCTAACTCGTGGTAATCTGCATTTCAAGTAAAACGGTAATGTTTGTGACATCACAGATTGACTGTTTTTTCAGTGTGTTTAAGTGTGATAGCATGCGTGTATGTACCTGTGTGAAGAGAAAGCAAGAGCAGACACTCTGCGTCTGTGTGTGTTCATTGTCTGAACTGTTCCAGCAGCCTGAAAATCCATCACAGTCACCCTGCCCAGCTCATCACCTACACACACACACACACACACACACACACACACACACACACACACACACACACACACACACACACACACA
>JBBJLR010152848.1:0-15125 GCA_037577145.1 Brachypetersius gabonensis
AAAAGTAATACAGGAGTCATGTAACGTATTACATTTCTGAGACAGTAATATTGAAAGGTAAGGGATTACTTTTAAATTACAGTAATAAGTAATCGGTAATGTATTACAGTTTGGAAGTAACTTGCACAACACTGATTAGTATGCTGTGCTCTGTCTAAACATGTGGGTAGAGAGAGTTATTTCAACCTTTCTTTTGCACGCTGCTAATGCTAACCGGTAATGCTAACATTTTTTTCAAAGTTTTCTGATTCTGATTATTTATTTACCTTTACATTTTCTTTAAGGGTAAGGGCATTAAACTGAGTTTAACATGAAATTGAAGTGTTCTGGGAGCAGATTTGCGATATGGCATATTTAGGATTTACACTATAAAAATGGGTGCTACATGTGGGTGCTCTTGGAATGTAATCCATATAGGCGGTCTGTAAACAACATACAGGCGTTCCTCAAGGAGCTTCGTTCCTTTGACAATGATGTAACCCGAATTTTGGTAAGCCAAAACTGACAGGCCGAAATGTTTGTCCAGTCACGGATTGTACACGAGGGTAAACCATGCTGTTTGCTAGGAGAACGCTCTCACAGAGAGTAGAGATTCCCACTGGGAATCCGTGTTCACACACAACACAGTGATAGCCAAGGAACTAACCCGGAGTGCTCAAGGCACCTTGATGATGAGAACGAGTTTTTTTACCAAAAAATCACTGATTGTTTACCAAATCCATGTTTAAATACCCAGTGATGCGCTTATTTCCAGTGCCTCTTGAGCGCCACGTCACTTGTGCGTGTGACAGTAACACACTCTAGCCTAAGTTAGTAACCAACCCTAACACAGCTGTAAAATCTGTTCACACAACTAAGAAAAATTTACAAAAAAATTATTAGTTCAGAAGCAACGATAAAGGCCAAAAAATCACCAAACAAAGCAACACAAACAGAGTTCTTGCGCTTAGATAAGGGTGCCCCCTCACTAATATGCCGCATTACTGCGTCTTCTGCACCACTAAACTAGTTCACCAACGTGAGCGTTGTAAACTTAAAAGGTCTTAAGTCAAGACCCTCGTATTCTTTTTGCTCTAGTATTCTAATGAGTACCCACATTAATGAATAGGTACGCACCCAAATTCTAAATTATTCAACTTACCATGGGCGCTGGAACCATTACAATGCCCACACAGCCCGTGCCCAGAACCTTCCCCAACCTACATTAAATTACAGTTCTAGTCACCCACAGAGATTATTTGACACCAAAAATTGTAAATCAACATTCTATTATGATCTGCTTTCTGCTTTCTTGCCACTAACTGGTCGAAATAAGGAAGGCATGCTGGCAGAGCCACTTGGGGCAAGTTTCTGAGTTCAGCCTGTTTCTGTATTTGTTTTTGTGGCTGTCAAGTGAGAAATAGCATCTTGCTCAGATCTGTGGAGCGGAAAGGTGAGATTGTTTTAACTGCATCTCACTCAGCTGGGGATTTTCCTCACAGCCTGACAGACAGAACTTGGACCTCGACTGTAACAAACATAGACCCGAAATGAGCAAAAGTCACATATGATTAAAATCCAGTCACAAATTTGACCCTAACTTTGATCTCTCCACTAGAACGTACAGACGGTCATTAAAATGTTGCTTGTTCATTAGTAATAGTGCAGTATTTGCATGCTAAAAAAAGAGAGAAGACAGCACGTCTTACCTATTTCACACAACGGTCCGAAGAACTCATTAGGACAGATGCAGATACCATTGAGCATTTTGCCATCATTAAGGCATTTAGGGGGTGAAGAGGTGGTTCCGGCGACAGCAGTTGTGTTGGGACGGGTGGTCAATGGGACCACTGTGGTTGTGGTTGTTGAGGTTGTTGTTGTTGTTGTGCTGGTTGGGACCGTTTGGGTGGTGGTTGGGGTCGTTGTGGTGGTGGTTGGGGTTGTTGTGACGGTGGTGCTTGTCGGAACCGTTGATGTTGTCGTGGTCACTGTACTTGTTGAGACAGGTGATGTTGTTGTGGTTATTGTACTTGTTGAGACAGTTGATGTTGTCGTGGTTACTGTACTTGTTGAGACAGTTGATGTTGTCGTGGTTACTGTACTTGTTGAGACAGTTGTGGTGTTTGGGGTTACTATGCTTGTGGATTCAGTTTGGGCTGTAGAGTTGGTTGTGTTCGTTGTGGACACTACGTTCAGGGAGACTGCAGAACAGAATAGTGGCACCATATTATGAGAACAAATCAGAATCAGAATCAGAACCACGTTGCCCAAGCATGTGAGCGAACACATAAAAGGATAAAAACATGTATTAAAAAAAACAGTATAAAAGCAACAATATGAATACGAAATATGGACTTCAAATTATAAATAAAAAGACATTATGTTAATAACGTATAGAAGTATTATATGTACATACAATATGCATATACTATTTATAAATATATGTATGCACATATTTGTGTACACAAACAATTACGGCATTTACCAAAGCGACTTCCATTCCTAAATACAGAGGACAGTCTCTCCCTGGAGCAACTTGGGGTTAAGGTTCTTACTCAGGAACCTAGTGGTGGTTTGCTGAATGTAGGATTCAAACACATGACCTCTTGGTCCAGAGGCAAGTGCTCTACCCACTAGAACACCCCCTCACCACCATTTATACAGTAATATGTATATAAGGTATATTCATAAAACAGTCTTAACTTTACCCCTTAAAATGACCTTAATTTTGACCTTAATTTCCCATACGGGAAAAGCCTAATTTTAAGGTGAAATTAAGGGGTCGGTTTCTCGAATGAAGGGGTTTGGTGTATTTTCAGGGGTAAATTAACGGAGGGTTAAGCACATTTAAGTACACTGAGTCAATTTAGATTTAAATCAAAATTTAAATTCATTTCAGGAATTGATCTTGTTTCAATATTGGAGACCACATCTCAATCCAGTGTAATCAATAGTGTATAAAACAATAGTGACCTGCACATTTTACACACACACACTCCCACACACTACCAAAACAATAACCAGGAATAAAATGAAGCCGTCTCTTATTTTTATTGCTGTATATTACTGAGCATGAAGGAGTATATATTCTCATAACAACAAGTTTTAAAAGCATGTAAAATATTGCTAAAAAATAATAATGTAAAAAATTGATAATGATTCGATTATAGTAATAATTATTATTTAAAAGTAGTTATAGAAAATATTACTATTAGAAGCAGTGGTATTAGTATTATGAATTATATTTACAGAAAAATTAGGTTTTGGTTGATTTAGTTGATCATTATATACCACTGCAGTCCAAGTGGAGCAAATCAATATTTGTTGACTGGAGGCACATAAACTAATTAAATTTGCAAGTGAAACGCCACTCAAATATAATCACACTCAGAACCCACTGCATTATAGTAACTCATGCAAATGCGGACGTTCACGTCGGGCCCCAGCTGCAGTGAAGGGGTGTGAACCCATCGTTGGTCTAAACTGGCTGACCTGGCAATTCCCTCAAAACCAAATGACTGTAGGTTAAAGGAACAGTTCTGCCAAAGACCTAATGTACACATTTTTCTGCTGATCCCAGATGTGGACAGTCAGACAGGGCATGTTTAGTGTCCAGATGTTGTTGCTTGACTTTAGAACTGCAGCTACCAACTGCAAACAAACACTAGTAAAATCAATGTAGTAATTTAGCTACACAAAACCAGGACTGGTGTTCATAAAGCAGTCGTTAAACTTCAGCCTACATCCACAATGAAGAGCTGGATGAGGTTTGGATGGGCGTGGTGGCCTAGTGGGTAGGATACTTGCCTCTGGATCATTTACATTTACAGCATTTAGCAGAATCTTACCTTCAGCCCCACCACTGGGTTCCTAGGCAAGACCTATAACCCCAATTTGCTCCAGGGAGACTGCCCCCTCCTCATGTTCACTCAGGTTTGTGACGGTGGAGTGGAGGTGCCGGTGCCCCAGGGGGGCGCTCTCATACCCATCATACCTCTTGGTTCTGCCCTTTCTAGCTAGGCTGCTTTAGCTAGAGATGCCAGAGACTTAACTTGCTCTCTTCACACAAATAATCCTGCAGGTTTAAACAGAACTAACTCTGTTCTCTGTTCTCTCCGAGGGGAACTGCTGCAGGTTTGCCGGACTGAGCAACGTGGGTAACTGCCCTCGACCGGTCCCGGCTCCACTCGGGCCCTTCCCCAAGCAACCGCTGCCTAAAGCCCAGGCGGAGATTGTTCCTCCTGATCCTGATGTTTATGGACTACAGACTCTCTGTTCCTCTTCCAACAGTATTTACCCTCTGGACACTCAGTCAAACCAACTCTGTTAGCCATAGAGGGCCGATCTGCCTATAACCTCCTTCACTGAGGCCTTCTCTCATTATATATTTACTATTCTTGTTCCTCCCGAGGTTTCTTTCTCCTGCTGAGGGAGTTTTTCTTACCTCTGTCACCTTTGGCTCACTAGAGACTCTCTAACTTGGACTCTATAAAGCTGCTTTGTGACAACTTGGTTGTAAAAAGTGCTATATAAATAAAAATGAATTGAATTTAAACAATTAGGGAATGGAAGTCGCTAAGGATAAGGCACCATGTTATAAGAACAAAAACATAAGTATTTTCCCCTTACTTTTTAAAATTTGCAGCTTAAATAATAGAATGCCTTAAATTTATGCTTAAAGGGTTTCCCACTCATGCCTTAAATCTAATTTGAAGGTAAATTTAAAGGCTTGGTTTCGACCAGTTAATTCAGGGTTTGGTGTATTTTCAGGGGTAAATTAAGAGAGGGTCAAGCACATTGTGTGCCGTAGTGAGTTCATTCATATTAAAATAAACATTTGAATTAATTTCAGGAATTTCAATAGTGGAGACCACATCTCAGTGCTGGGTGACCAAAAGGGAAAATACAGTGAATTTAATGGGTGGCAAGGCACTATGCAAAGAAGTTTTTCTCAGAAGTTGTGGACAGGCACGAGTCTGAAAAGGGATGATGGTGGTGTGTTTACAGAAACAATTTGGGTGAATATTGACTAGTTTTAGTGACATTAGTGCACGCTGATATCATCTGTATCATGACGTTGAGATGTTCTAAAACTCCTATCATGGAAAAACTATTTGTCCTCACACTGTTTTGGTCTTGACATGTAAACATTGTTAACGTTTATAAACTTCCACTCCACTTCAGCCAACAGATGGAAACTAAGCTGCATTGAATCATTTGTTTTGGCCACGAAAAGCAATATGTTTGCATAATATCCACCTGTTTGGCCAACGGCGCACTTGTTATAGGGGCTGTTTCATGCCAGACGGATGTTTGAATGCAGTGTAATACAGGGCAGCCAATCGGAACAGACTTTGTTTTAAATGTCATATGCGAAGCTTTGGCATATGAGACCAGGAAGGTCAGGGAATTCCCGGTTCTAGACGGGGGCCAGTGTGGGTCAGGGCCCCTGTAGAATTGCTCCTGGCCCCTGTACTGAACAGACCATGATTTAAATATTACTTTCTTATCGCGACATGTGCTGCTTAAAGAACAGACGCTTGCGTGCTGCTTGTGTTCTAGACGGACTGATTAAAGCGCTGTTATCTACAACCTGAAGACCAGAATTGTAAACTCTGGTTGTAAAGTTTAGAGCTGGAGCCTAAATGGACTAACTTTCTGTTTTTCCTCCTCAGCACAGTGAGATGATAACGGTGTGATTTAAAAAGAAAGTGATTTCATGCTGTGAAAAAGAACTGGAATGAAAATAAATGAAAAGCTCAATATAAAATAAAATATATAAAATTAAATATTGACCTGTTTTGCCATTATATGTGCCCCCCTACAAACATACTAGAACCGCCACTGGATTAGGGCCCAAGTTTAGGGCCCTTTAATATTAATAATCTAACGGTCCTGCATAATTAAATCATTTAGATCAAAATAAAGTCATGAATTAGGCTGTGTTCTGGAGAAACTCACTGAAAAATTAATAAAACTAGTCATCTACCGTTAAATGTTCCTTCACAGTAAATTATTCCATGAAATGGCTGCCTGACGCCTGAGACGTTGCTTTGAGAAGCTTTTGGTCCCTGATTCATGGTGGAGGAATACGTGCAGGGCATTGTGAGGTAAAATATTCCCCAAAGAAAAATTATTGCTTGCTGTATTTCCAAATTTATGGCATTTATCAGACATTTAAATCCAAAGCGTCTTCCATTCCCTAACTACAGGGGGCAGTCTCCCTGGAGCAACGTGGGATTAAGGGTCTTGCTCAGGAACCCAGTGGTGGTGCTGAAGGTAGGATTTGAACCCACGACCTCTTGGTCCAGAAGCAAGTAACCTACCCAATAGACAACCACCACCCAACTGTTCTCCACAAACCATAAAAGGCATGCAGGGCATCTTGAGGTAAAATAGTGGTTTAGTTCAAATTCACTATTTTACATCATCAACATCCATATAAACATTCAGAGACAAAGTGGAGGTTCACTGCGGGGCGATAAAACGGCAGGATTTGTGTTGGAGACGTCTGGTTCCATTCACCTCCACTCTGAAGAAAACACTTACCCGACATGAGCATTAACAGCAGCTGGAGGTCCACCATGTTCATCAACAGCATCTAAACCAACTAACAACTCCAGCAAAGCTTTAGGTCCCACCCTGCAGGAGGAAGTACCACAGCAATAAGTTAATGCCTTGTTTTCAGACTCTGTAGTAGAGTGACGCAGAGATCCATCTGTCAAAGCAACCTGGCTTGTATTCCAGAAAAAGCTTTCAATGCAAATCAAACACAAACCACACACACACAACTTCAATACACGAAGACGAACCCTTCAGTGCTGTGCAAAATTACATCAATGGTACCAGGCATGAAGACCTGCTCCACCTGTATTTCCAAATTTACAGCGGGTTTGAATCCTACCTTAAGCACCACCACTGGGTTTAGCAGTAACTTTAATACAAAGCGACTTCCATTCTCTACCTACAGGGGGCAGTCTCTCCCTGGAGCAACTTAGGGTTAAGGGTCTTGCTCAAGAACTCAGTGGTGGTGCTGAAGGTAGGATTCGAACCCTTGACCTCTTGGTCCAGAGGCAAGTGTCCTACCCAGTAGGCCACCACCAGTTCTACTGTTCGCCACAAACATCAAAAGACCAGAACATTAAACATTAAATCCTCTGTTTTCGGTTCATCAAAGTAGGTCAAAGATGGACAAATCCAGTCCTGGGACCCCCAACCAATGCGTTTTTGTAAATGCTCGTTTTTGTAAATGGGTGGCACCTAGTGGCAAATCAGGGGTATTGTGGTTTTCCTTCTGTATACGTAAAGCTCTTCGTGGGGGTTACATTCCAAGAGCACCCGCATACAGTGAAAAACTGCGTCGTTATGTTGTGGTTTTTATAGTGTAAACCCTAAATATGCCCCAAGATTTGCTCCCAGAACACTTTCATTTCATTTAAAACTCAGTCTAATGCATTACCCTTAAAGAAAATGTAAAGGTAAATAAATAATCGGAATCAGAAAACTTTCTTGCATAAAAAACTAACATTAACGGTTAGCATTAGCAGCATACAAAGACTCATACACAAAAGAACAAAAAAAGCTCTCTGTACTGATGCTCAGTTAAGTCAGGGACAAGGTAGGAAATATTGGTTTATTTGTGTGTGTGAGAGAGAGAGGGAGAGAGAGAAAATCCATTAACATTAGCAGTTAGCATTAAGACTCGAGCATAAAGAAAAATTTAAATAACTCTCTCTACCCACATGTTTAGACAGGGCACAGCTTACTAATATTAAATAAACCGAGATAACTTGACAATTTGGGGGAGGACAGTTTAAAACACTAAAATACAGGACAAGACACGGAGCAGTCATGCTACATGCTGCAGCAGCTTCTTCTTCATTTTATGGCGCTTGACAACTTTTCAGTGTATTACTGCCACCGCTGGACTGGTGGCGGTAATACAGTTCGGTTGTCAGAAAAAAAATCCACGTTAGACGGAGGGGTTACTGTATTCCAAAAAAAGGAGAGACTTTAACAAATTACAGCAAGAATAATTAACAAATACATAGAAATTAAACAACAGGGTTAGAAAGTGTACTCGCACATTCACACACAATTAGTAACTAACAGTCATGTGTGATGTCTGTGATGTTCATCTTATCAATTATTAATGCAGCTCACTGATGCACCTAACCCTAACATCAACCTCAGTGATGACAAGTAAGCTTTAGGGCTCTTTATTTCTTATATTTCTTCTAAAAAACAGCAGCACTTTACCAACAAGGACAAAACTGATAAATCTAATTAAAGATTTGTTTAATTTGTTGATAAATCTAATTAAATCTTATGAGAACATATAGCCATTTAGACCCTACTAGAGCAATGTTTGAGACAACAGTGAGATGTTATTAACGTCTTGCTTCCATTCCATTTCCATTTCAGTTTCAAAAACGAAAACAAAACTGGAAAACCAAGGAAACTTGAAAAGAAGCAAAATGAAAAGAAGAAGAAAAAACAGCGGCGGTAAAATTCAAGATTGTATCAATATTGTCTTTTTTTCATTTTATGTTTTTATTCATTTACTGCATCAAATTGTATGTTGTTTTTAACCAGGCCTCTGTGTTCGTATAATCATTATCATTACCGAAATCATCGACTTCATTTCTGAAACCTCTGTATCAGTAGCAAATGTTTCAGGTTTGCCACTTTACTCATAAAAGATATCAAGTTTCAAAGAAATACAAAACAAAATTAGGCTGCAAATTCCAGAAGTTGTTGCAGCAGTTACAGGAATCAATACAAAATCAAATACAAATATTATTTAAAAATGATTTCAAGTATTTTAAGTAACTGAGCATGACTGTTGGCTTTAAAAAAATATAAAAATGTTCTGGATTTCTTATTGGACTTGATGTTTTCAGACTGTTGGTGTAAGGAGATTTTAAAGGACATGTTTTGGGGAAAATTGTTCACATTTCTGCAAAATAATTTTAAATGTATTCTTATAAGTACTGCAAACCTAGTTAAATAGGTAAAAACATATATATAAATATACATATACACTATCGGTCACAAATTTTAGAACACCCCAATTTTTCTGTTCTTTTTTATTAAAATTCAAGCGGTTCAGTGTCTCACTGTTCATTCTGCAGAAAGGAGTGTGTGTGTGTGTGTGTGTGTGGCTCTTTTATGCTGCTCTGCTTTCACTCTTCTGTCCAGTTCATCCTAAAGCAGCTCGATGGGGTTTAAGTCTGGAGATTTCTGGCCCCTCCATGTTCTCCATCGTGTTCTTGTTTCTAAGGTAGTTCTGGCAGAGCTTGGACTTATGTTTAGGGACGCTATCTTTCTGTAGGACGAACCCAAACCAGAGGAACTGCATGGAGCTCCAGAATTAATTCCCACTTCTGGGAAACCTTACCATTTTAAACTTCTCGCAGTTCAGCTCTGTGGTTTCTACCATTTCATGATATTCATTGGACTTGAACTGTTTGAATTTCAATTCAAACTCAGTTTATTTAGTATTAGTAAGCTGTGCCCTGTCAAAACATGTGGGTAGAGAGAGTTATTTCAATCTTTCTTTTGTGTAGGAGTCTTTGTTTTCGCTCGCAGCATGCTAACCGTTAATGCTAATGGGTTTTTTTTAAGCATTAAAGTTTTCCAATTCTGATTATTTCTGATTATTTCCAATTCTGATTACCTTTACAGGTTAATGCATTAAACTGAGTTTAAAAGGAAATTAAAGTGTTCTGGGTGCAAATTTGGGGGCATATTTAGGGTTTACACTATAAAAAAAAGGCATTTTTTAACCAAAACACTATACTCTTGGAAGCGGCTCATTACAGGCGGCTCATTACAGGCTTTCCTGATGTGGCTTTAGGTCACAAGGTGAAAGTCCTAATCCAGGCTTAAAGCCTTCAGACGAGGCAATAGGGGGAAGCTGGTGGAGCTCACTGTGATCAAGAATCAAGGCACCCTGCTTTTTTCCCCACTATACTCATGGATTACTATGTATATATATAATCAACAACTGTGTTTTTAATATTTAGTTATCAGTGTGTATACTATATATACAAAATATAGCAGCTGGCTAGTCTAGCTGGTGGCTTAGTGGTTAAGGCATTCGCCCTGGGATCAGAAAGTCCGGGTTCGATTCCCAAGACCGCTAGGCACCACACACAGCTGCCCCTGAATGGGTTAAATGCAGAAGTAGTATTTCTTGCTGTTCACACTGTGTGCTGTGGTACGTATGACCAGATCGTCACTTTCACTTTTTATATTCATGATATCTATACAACCAAATATATGCAGTATACAATGAGTATATTGACTGTGTGATCTATATATATAGTGTATACACTGTATAAGGTATACAGTTACAGTATTTACCCAGTGACTGTAGCCTCTGGCTCTCACTAACACAGCTACGGGACTCGTTACAGACTCCCGAGGTGATGACAGGCATACGGTGGGACCCGACTGTTATGGTACATGAAAGAAAGACGACTAACCTGTTAAATAGGGTTTGCAGCACACAAGGCAGGTGGGACAGAGTGCTGGTCCTGCTCCAGTTTCGCACACATTACAGTTCAACACTGACATCCTCATCCTGACTGTGTCTACTTATCTGTCTGCCTGCGGTCCACAGGAACGTGACCGTAATCAAATCAGTGGTCAGTATTTGGAAAACAAAACAATTCCCAGGTACCTGTGACACGAATGTGCGAACAAGACAAACATCCTGGGAAGAACAAACTGTTTTCCAGTTTATAGTGTTTCCACAGCAATTTAAAAAGCATAATAGATACACACTGATCAGCCATAATTTTATACCCACCTACAGGTGATGTGAGGAACACTGAAAAACAGTGGCTCCTGTCGAGAGAGATATTAGGCAGCTAGTGGACAGTGTGTCCTTGTGCTAGAAGCAGAAAAAGTAGAAGATCTGAGGGGGTAAAACTGATGTCTCAATGACTGGATCCAGGCATCTCCAATACAGCAGGTCTCGTAGGCGATTCCTGGGGAAGATACCACCCAAAAGTGCTCCAACGAAGGACAAGTGGTTCATGGGCACCCAAGGCATAGTGGGTAAAGGTAAGTCCATCTGGTCTAATCCCTACAGGCCAGAGGCATCTGACACAAACACACCATTCGCTCACACCCTACGGTCAATTTGGACTGTCTTTGGACTGTGGGAGAAACCCGGAGACACCCCCCCCCCCCCACACTCCAGGGGGTGTGAGGCAACAGTGCTCCCACCTCACCAACCCAGGCCAATGTAATAATCTACATACTATTAAATGTACCATATTATATTTTTTATTCATACATGCCCAAATACTGAATGCCATTGAGTACTTAAACAGTATTTATAGGAAAAGTGAAATGAAACAGTGCAAAGCAGACGCCATTTAGTGCAAAGCAGACACCATTGGAGCAACACCAAAACTATAGTTCACTGAGCTCATTCAAATATGCTAATAGCTAAAAATGACAGCCAAAATCACATTTGTACCATAAATTTAAAGTGCATTTCATCCAGGCTCCTCTGTTGGCCAACCCTTCACTGCATCACTCTTCCCGTCAACATTTTCCAAAAAAAGGTCAGAGTTTCATGAATGTAATGTATTGGTTAATTTGACTGTATAATAATTGACAGCATTTACCAGTAAATGGTAAAAAAGTCACTATTTGCAATGTAACCTAGCTGGGCTTGTGCGCTTTGGCGGCTTGTTGGGTTCATGCACCAAGACAGTCAGAATCAAACTTTATCGATCCCAGAGGAAACTGCTTCCGTACCTCACTGGATGTCCTAATGTTATCGATAAAACAGGTAACTGGGCTCATTGGTTAAAACAGCTACTTGCGTTCAAGTACCAAGGCAGTCAGTTGGGTCTGCCGGCCTAAACAGGCTGTCGGACGTCTGGGATTGGACGATTATTCACGTCACGTGCTTACATAGCTAGTTGGGTCTGTGTGCTAAGATGGATACCTGGGTTCCTGTGCTAAGACAGCAAGCTGAGTTTGTACAATAAAACAGCTATACAGGTTTTTAAGATATCTAAAAGTAATCTTAAGGGCTAAGATGACTAATTGGAGTCTAATGGCTAAGATTGCTAGTTGGGTTAATAGGCTATGATGGCTATATGTAATCACAGGAAACGGCAGCTAGTTGGGCTCATGGGCCAAGATGGTTAGTTGAGTTTGTGCTATAAAAAAAGCTAGTTGGGCTTTTGGCCTTTGACAGTTAGTTGGGTATCTGTGATAAAACTAACTAATTGGGTTTGTTTTCAAAGATGCCTAATTGGCTTTGTGCACAAAGATAGCTCTTGTGCTTAGACGGCTAGTCAGGCCCATGTGCCAAGTTGGCTAATTGGGCTCATGCAATTAAGCAGCAAGTTCGATGTATTTGCCAAGATGTCTGGTTTGGTTTGTGTGGCTGATGGGCTCAGTTGGATTCAAAGAAAACTTGTGCAGTTACCTTAAGTTACAAATATGGTACATTTATTTTGCTCTTAATCAGACTTTGGTGGCCAGTTTGTCATCAGGACTGCTCAGAAGAACTGGGTGCTGTGGTCCAGAGTGAAGAAGTTTTTGGGAAGTAGAGTAGATGAAACGGAGGGCCATCACATCAGGAACAGCACTACAGTAGATACTCCAGAACTTCAGGTTTACAAACCACATTACACAGTAAAGGTCCTGCATTAGTGCGGTACAGCTGCTCGTGGAGCTCCTTCAAGCCTTTGGAAGCGGCTCATTACAGGCTTTCCTGATGTGGCTTTAGGTCACAAGGTGAAAGTCCTAATCCAGGCTTAAAGCCTTCAGACGAGGCAATAGGGGGAAGCTGGTGGAGCTCACTGTGATCAAGAATCAAGGCATCCTGCTTTTTTCCCCCTCTCAAACACAACTTTCAGGTTATTGCTTCAATTAACAAGCATGACAGTAAAATGGCCCTAAACAGATAAAAAAAAAAAAAAGATTGTCCTTCATTTCTTCTTCTTATCCTGTGTGGTGGTGAACCAGGTGTCCAGAAGCTTCTTGCTGTAGTAGATCTGCCAGCCGTGCACCTGGACAGCCACCACCATGAGCAGGTAGAGGACGGAGACGGCGGAAAAGCCAAAGATGAAGCGGTAGGCCTTGCCGTGGCGGTAGAGTTGCTGGGCCACAGGGAACATCTCCATGCCGCCATAAATGATGGGTGCCACACAGAAGAGGCCTGCACTGATCATGGAGATCACCAGGTAACTGATGTTGTTCCGCGGCAGCGCCAGGAAGCTGATGGCCGTGGGGACGATGCTGAGGAGGTAGGGGTACTCCCACTGGTACGGACTGGCCACCACCCTGTGGGAGACCAAGTTCAGGTGGCTGACCAGCACCTGGGCCGCCACCAGCCCCCACACCACAGCATGGACCAGGTTCAGCTTCTTGATCTCGGACTTCAGGGCAACGCTGGAGGAAAAGTGAGAGCCAAGAGACGGCAAAGTCAGGTTAGCGCAGGTTTAAAGAAATAGTCTGGCAACTAATCAAACATCCACAACCTTCCCCTCTCTGTAAATACACTCAAAAAATGATTTTAACTGGAGTTATGAGCCTAACGGAGCTCCAGTGTCTTCACACTTCTGCCTCACAGCACTTATCTTATTATTATTATGTGCATTATTAACTTACGTACAATAGTCTTACCTTGTGAAATATCACCACAACATTACTGATCTACTACTGATCTCTGTACTTAACTTATTAATTTGTGTATACAGTAATCCCCTGCTTGTCACAGGGGTTACATTCCAAGAACACCCACATATAGGGAAAAAAGTGCCTATTTTTATAGTGTAAACCCTAAATATGCCCCCAAATCTGCTCCCAGAACACTTTAATGGAATTTTAAACTCAGTTTAATGCTTTCCCCGTAAAGAAAACGTAAAGGTAAACCCATATTCGCCTCTTTTAATTTAAATTCCCCGCCGAGATATGCAACTCAGCGTTAAAAATCTACTCGGGCTAAAAATACAAATGAGGCCTTGTTGGAAAGGTCACCTTGAGATCTACCGAACTGTGGAGTTTTTTAGATTTCTAAAAAAGTGTCTGAGTGCTTTCCCCGCATAGATATGCAACTTAGACATAGAAAGTCGTGGGAAAAAAGTATTGGGACACTGCGGCGAGGTAAACAACTTGTGTGAAAACAACCAGAAAATATGTATTTATTGCAACATAAAAGCAAAAGAGGACGGAGGATATTTGCAGATTCCACGTTATTTTGGGGATTCGGTTTTTTAAAAAATCATCCTGTGAACGAATATGTGACTCCTTACTATATATTATAGTGTATTTCATGCCGAGTCGTCTTTGCAGATGTTTTATTGTATTTATTTAGACGTTATATTTTATATTGTTCTTGTCTGTGCCGTTGCAACAAACAATTTTCTCCGAGATCAATACAGTTCTCTGATTCAGGTCTTAAGTAATTTGTGATAGACATGCTTATGCGATCTCTGACACCGTATGACACTATAAAGATGAGGAAAAGCGTGGCATGTGGCTAAAAACAGTAACAAAATTCTGGCTTTAGCTGAAATTAGACATTTATCCAGAATTGTAATTATAATGACTATAATAGCGTTTTTTGGAAAAGTATTTTCAAATGCAATTACTCACTCTATTGCATGTGATTAGTTTGTGTATTAATTACGCTACTTTTGTACACATTCACCATAACCACATTCCCAGTGCTGCTGATGGGATATTTCGAAATATGATGGTTCTTAGTAGATTTTGTAAAAAAGGGTCAATAGACTGTTGCCAATTTGAAAGTCTTCACAAGCCTGGAGCCAACTATACATTTCTTTCACTTCAGTCCATTCCACAATACACACAAAAGGTCAATGTTATTTTGTAGCAGCAAAATCAAACATTTGCATCTGTATCCATCTTCATGTTTTGTTTAATAACCTGATTTCCATGCAGGTCACATGGAGCTCTCTTCAAAAGGACAACTGATACCAAGTTTCAGACTTCGGTCATTAGTTACAAACCTGTTTCAAAGTAAATCCACAAACAGTCCACACCCTACATATGTGCAAACGATTTTAATAGGGCTGCAACTATCGAATATTTTTGGAATCGAGTATTCTGTCGATTTTTTCATCGATTAATCGAGTAATCGGATA
>JBBJLR010152867.1:0-15123 GCA_037577145.1 Brachypetersius gabonensis
AGAGAGAGAGAGAGAGAGAGAGAGAGAGAGAGAGAGAGAGAGAGAGAGAGAGAGAGAGAGAGAGAGAGAGAACTGAGACAATGACAGTACAGTGTTGTTTAAACAACATCTTTCATACAGAAAGTCTAAGAAAGAAAAGTGAATTACACACACACACATACACACACACACACACAAACACACACACACACAACAAAAGCCACAAGAAAAGACGGTGATGCAGCTGCTGACAGGATCCATCACAAGTGCAAGTCTGTAGGCACTGCAGCTGAACACTAAAGCCATGTCCACACTAATTGGCCGTTCGACATAAGGTCACAAAGGGGCCTGACTCACTCTTTTCAGAGTCTAGCAGAATGTCTGGACCAAAGCAGTAAGCAATGCTTTATCCAACATCAGTGGTTCTACACTGTCCTCCAAAGGCATAGAGCAGTGATACTGAGAAAAAAAAAATCTTTTGTTGCAGTGCATCAGTGTATTTTTGTAGTTACATTTGCTTTCTTCAAGAAGTTTAGACAAAAGATAAAAAGGTGTTGCCAAGCTTATGCCTGATTTTGATTGTAATTTGGACTAAAATGCCCCAAAAATGTGTGTTTAGAAACCCACAACACTCATAGGTATCATTATCATAGTTACAAAGAGGTCAACACATGTATGCACTTAGATATGAACTGGGCTGTGGACAAAAACAAAAATGCCAACATTATATAAATGACTTGTCCTTATTTGATTTATGTGAAAAGGACAATAACAGAGTCCATTTTTATATATACATTATACTGCTCTCAGAGGAAATTAAGTCTGCATTTAACCCTTTCACCAAGTGAAGCAGTGGGCTGCTAGCTATGACCTCTGGGAAACAGTGTGTGGGGATGGTACCTTGCTCAACGGTACCTCAGTGGTCCCACTGGCAGTCCAGAGATTCAACCCCATGACCCTCTGATTGCAGCCGCAACCCTCGCTAGACCACTAGTGTCCATTCAGTGTCTGTTCAATAAAATGTCAATAAATTGCCATGCTTCAATCATGTTGGATCTATTTTATGCTGACTAACTGCACTGCATTGTGTTCGCAAAATGATGTATTACCTGAGTGTAGTGTTGCTTCCACACTGGTCAGGAAACAAATGGAAGCATGAGCGATGGTCATGAGTTATTTGGAGTGGGCAGTGGGGAACCGTCTCAAAGGGACTAAGGGCAAATGTTCTATTAGGACACATTCTGCCCAAAATATAATGCATTATATACAAAAGCGCCTTTGGGTAAGGGTGCAAATTTGGTGTGACAAGTCAGAGAGCCAATGTCAGGGAGCTAAAGCCCACATCTAGCAATTCCAGTATAGAACTACGAGCAAGAGTCCAGTTGCAGTTAGAATTGTCACAGATATTGTCACAGGTCTAATGGACCTATCACAGAAATACAAGACATTCTTTAGAAAAAGTGTGTCATTCCTGGATTCTGTTGAGTTGAACGTGGATAAAAAATTGTAGTGCATTTTTGACAAACCTAATATCAGCGGATCACACATTATCACTAATGTCGTCAGTAATTCTTTTGCATAATATGCAGGAAACATGTCTCCAATCCCTCCTGCCCCTCCATGCTAGTCCCTATGAACTGAAACATGTAGTTTATGGGGCATGTACAAGGAAAAACATGGTATGCATGCATCTGAGGGAGGATCGTGTAAAACGTGCATGAAACGGGTGGAGATATTGGGAATGGAATGGCTTATATATTCTGTTAGATGTGCTAAAGTTGGAGCAAACAGAAGTGTCCCATTTAGCATGGAAGTTTTTACCAGTACAGTCATAGCGACTAGATAAGGACTAAATCATTACATTATGTGCAATATCTTATCATGCGCAGTAGTCTAACCATGTGAATATCAATACTAATGTCAATATTACTTATATACTACCATCGCTATTAAGTGCATCCTACTCATATCCCTAATTTATGTTACTTTTTATTCACTCAACTGTAAATTACTTATCTATGGTATCATTTGTGTATATAGCACTGTGTATTTCCACAGTTTTTTCTGTGTCTTTTCACAATTTTCTCTGGGATCAATAAAGTTTTCTGATTCTGATTCTGATACTTGCAAGCTTGAAGACATACTAGAAGAACATTTTCTCACAAAACATGATTTCTCCTCTCAGGATCGGTCCCATATTCTGTCATAAACAAAGAAGGACGTGTGATGTTGCGTTCTTTGGCTTTTTCTAAGCTTAAGTGTCACCTGCTTCTCGAGGCCACCTGGCCTGGCCCTGCAGAGGCTGACTGTATTTTTTTAATACGTATATATTTTTTCCCTGCAAGACATTTTTGCTTGATGCGCCTGGCCCCCAGATCTCCAGCGGGAGTTGTTAAGGATATTGAAATCATTATTTCATCAAGCAGATGAAATGTTTTCCAGGTGAGGTGAGCTCGCTGAAATAAAAATCAATACGGCACATCGACTCCGGGCTCCCCCGTAGAGAGAGGAGAGTGCAGGATGAGTTAAATTACTCACTCTTATTGGTAAATGGCTGTTGTGAGGCTCTCGCAGTGTGTGTATGCGTGTGCGCGCGCCTGCGCATTAATCTGCGGAATTTCAAAACGGTATGAGCTGTCAAATAAAGCGCTCCTGTTGGGGTTTCTCCTGTGAGCGGTGGCCTGCTGCGGAGGGAGCGAGGGAGGCTTCTTTCACAGACGGATTGCGAAAGAGTGTGTCACTTCCGTTCAGGCCATGGGCGCTTGTGCGGTGATATGCTTTTGCAGGCGGTGGGTGGGGTGTTATATGAAGTGAAGTGTATAAAGTCTTCAGGGTGGATAAGCCACCCACAGTCTGTGGCTCTTTTTAGGCCTCCCAGCTATTACATGGGTCATTTAGCCTGAGAAGCGATACTGTTTGCTATATTTCATTTTGCTGGCGCCTGCCCTTGGAGTGAACTGCCGGAAGAAACGCAAAACGCCCGGGAAGGTTGGTGTCCCTACTGCTTGTACAGTTCCAAACCTCTGCCATGTAGGGCCCAGGTTATGATTTAAGACAGAAGTATAGCGTGGTTTGCCCATTTCCCTGCTTTGACACTGTAATTTACAGCTGAGATGAATGAAATGTGTTTGAACGACTGCAAAACCCTGTAGGACAGGGGCTTTCCTGGTCTAGTACTAAACTATGCATGGTCCACCCACACATATATTCTTTTATATCAACCAAGCCATTATTAGACAAGCATAACGGAGAAAATAAGGCCCATTTGGGAAATGGTTGCAATTCAGTTGCTGCAAATATCAACATTTATTCTAGACGTGAGATGTCACACTGTTAGAATAGGTCAAATAGTTGTTTTTTGGTTATTTGAGCTAATGTTAGTTTGGTACTAAATCCAACATCATCGCAAGCTATTTCCAAACTATTTCGATTAATTCATAGCAAAAAAGCAACATTGTAAACTGTAAAATCAGCATTAATTGTTGAGTCTGAACAAACACTGCTGCAGTTTCTCATTGTGGTTGAAGGGATTTTTCAAATCTAAAGCTTCTGCTATCTTGCTACAGCTGCAAAAAAAGAACCCAGCTGGGTTCAGAATGTCTATAAGTCAATTGGTTAGACCTTGCGTAGGGTATTACCAAGACATGATACATTTATATGTGTCAGTTTGAAAGGAACTGCATAAGCATAAGACTCAAAGAAAGGTTGCTTATGTGAAAATGAATTAGGACTCTGTTTGGTACACACAGAGTAATAAAAAAAATAAATACAAAAAGGATTTCAATGAGAAAAAAGGATTCTTTTGTAACTGAGGTGTATGAGTGGAAAAACCTTTAATGGTTTCACCTCTGCTACTGCAATCTATTCTAAGACCAAGCTTAATGTGTGGCCAGGAAGCCAGCTCTTTAAGTTTAAAGAATCAAAACATAATGTAAATATTGCATAACTTTTCCTAGTACTGTAAGTCTAAGCTATGGAACATTTCTTCTTAAATATGAGCCTTTTCTTTTGATGGGATATTCACAGGCTTTCAGGGATCTAATAATAAAATAGAAAACATCTTTATTCAACAAAAATAAACAGAAATGACTAAGAAAGTCTAGCCAAAGAAAACAAAACAAAATGGCTAGAGCAAGATTTCCAAATGAACATGAAAGGACAAGCAACGAGGACAAGGCCGAGGACAAGCAGCATATACAAAACATGCTGCAAAAATGGCAGGCCTACTTACAGTACAGACTAATGAGACATAGGTAACATCAATGGACATGATTATTATTGCCTTGATCAATGATGGTGTTTAGGTTGAAGTTGAAGAGTAGAAAGGTCTCTACTTTCATTGTGTCTCTCCACCAAAGAAGCATGTGATGCAAAAGTAAAAAAAAAACAAGTGAAAACTACAAAATTGGAAAAGAACAAACAAAACCTTTTATTTTTAGATTGGCCTTTGTAATCTGGCAGTAGATGGGTTTTTTGCATGCTTTTAGAAGGACTAGGTTGAATGTGGCCTCCAGTAAGCATGGCTTCAAGGACAGAGGGAGGATCGAGATAGAGATAGAGAGACAGTAAGGCAGATCGCCAGTGTAGATTGGTCTGTTATCCTGAATACACCCCTCTGACTTCTAATTGCCAAGTAGGGTAGAAATGGCATGGTAGGACAATCGGTGAACTGGCACCACCAGATCACAAGAGACACACACTTTCATTTCAATGCAGACCCTTAGGAACAGATGTACTAAGCCCTTTTGCGAGTTTTCAGAGGAAAATAGGATGCATTTTAGTAGTAAAAGACAAACACAGCTGCTAGCGACCAACTTGTTGTTTGCAAGCATGCATAACATTGCTGTGGCTGTTGTAGTTCCCCCAGTGTGGGTTGTCTCATAAACAGTGTGGGTTCAAACCTGTCCAGGCATGTAGGCATGTGAGTTCTCAGTTGCGTCTTAACTGATCTCAAGAGTGACTACAGGGGTGTATCAAGCTTTCCAAAGGTTTGGGTGTTCTGGGATGGGGAAGCCAAATTATAAATACATTCGGACCCATGTAGCATCGTTTTAACCAGACAAAAGTGGGGGGTGGAATCGCATTTCAGCAAAAGTGGGGGTGTTAAAAAAAAAAAAACACCCCCCATGTGCTAGTCCCTGAGTGACTAGCCTGGTGGTAGCCTGGTGGTTGTCCCTGTGATTGGAAGGTTATGGGTTTAAATCCAAGAACTGCATATGGCACCACTGAGGTACCTTGCATAAGGCTTCGTCCTCACACACTGCTCCCCGGTTTCCCCAGTGGTGGCTGCCCCCTGCTTCACTTGGTGAATGGGTTAAGCAAAAAAGAATTTCTCATTGTTCATACTGTGTGTGCTGTGCTGTGCTGTGGTATGTTCACGCGTGACTAGGGCCACGTTACTTTTAGGGATGCAAGAGCATCAACATTGCAAGAACATTACATTGATTTGCAAGTTTCATAAAAGACAGCCAAAGGCTTTTGTTAAGTGGCATGTAATAGGGAGTAATTCAAATTATTTTTTATGGGACACATCCGTATTACACCACCATCGAACTGACTGGGCTGAGCTTCTAGTAGGAGAACCTCTAAATATTGACCAAGTTTCATGCCCATACGACTTATGGATTGGTCTAGTTGATTCATTTTGAGGAAGAAAAAGAATAAAACCCTAATACGAGCATTTTTGTTTCAACCTCAATAGCATGTAAGCTTGAAAAATGAACTGTCCTAGTCCTCTTATCCTATGTTGCCATTATGTAATTGCTATGTATTTTACCTTCTGCTTCGTCTTCGACTGGCAGTAAATATCCACACTAGATCATGATTGTATTTGCCCCCATAGATTACTTAAAGCCCCCATTTTTCTCTTGGTATTCATTGGGCTGTGCTGTTGTATTTTATTTCCCCTCGCACATTTTTCAAGACATATTGCATCTGGCCTTTTTTTCTATTCAAATAAAAAAAAAAACAATATCAATTTGAGCATCACAACCTGAGTAAAAAGTCTGAAATATTTCTTCATTTTGATATATTGCCCATTTGTTTTTATGACGACGTGTCCTTGAACCTACATGGAGTCTGAAGAAAAAATCCAAAAGAATGCAGTTCAATGGAAATTGGAATCGACTTTTTAAAAATTGGACAAAAATCTTTTTGAACAAAGTCATAACATGGTCAGTGTTACAAATTTGCTTAAAAGGAATACTGCAGAATATTATATAAAACAACCAATAAAAAATACATTTTAGGTGGGTGCATATGAATGCAACATTTGAATATGCAAAATGTGAAAGTACTGCACAAAAATTATTTTGGTCCCAATTGTAATAGTAAGTTATTAGAACATATTTGTATTTTATAGTCTGTTAACATATTTAAACTTTAGTGAACAATAGTTTTTATGAATTTTCTTTTTTTATTTCTATTTAGCTCCACTATCTGACTGCACCTTTTAAAAACAGATTATACCCTTAGCACTGTTCGCGAGTACTCCTGTGCACAGTTTGTGTGCTTAACTACAGCCATATTAAAGTAAATGTTAATTTCGGATGCATTGTCAGCTCTGTAAAGTCCAATGGAGATCTGCTGGTCTTTTTTTGTTTCTTTTTTCCCTCCGGTGCTGTTCCTCTAGCTCATTTCTCTCCAGCCTCTGTTTCTCCAAGAAGCTGTAGAGAGTCCAAATTTAAAGAAGTCTTTTTCAGCTCTGTAGCAGCATAATATATTTTCTTTCAATAGACACAAATTAAAGGCAGAATCATCTCATTTAATTCAAATCAGCACCAACCAACCTAAAGATAATTCATGTTGTTTCTAAAAGTTGCCTGGTCACTGAAACGTGAAATACAAGCTGACCATATGAAAAAAGAATCTGTTCAGGCAATTTACTGCCTGTTCCTTAAAGGTGACTGAGCACAAAACAGTGTGTTGTTTTGTAACGAGAAGGTATGTGCTCTGTTTTTCACACCACAAATTCCATTCCAGTAGATTTTTAGATGGATTGCATTCTTGCTTATGAATGTGTTTTTTTGTTGTTGTTTTTTTAAAACAGCTGCATTTTCATTTGGACTGGCCTGAAAGCATGGTGACATTTCAAAAGATCTTGTGTACTTTTAAGAAGTTATAGATATACTTGGTCAAATATTTTTGGAGCTTTGATGACTGGAAGTCCTTTTAGGAGAGGTGGAGTTTTGCACTGAGGAATGACCTGGAAATTCTTGTGGCAGCACTGTAGCATGGCTCACATAGCTTGCACAGCAAATCTTGTAGCTGCGGTGTATTACTACCGAAACCTTGTGTGTGGCACAACAGTGTGGCACAGCTCAAGTGCCCCCACACCCAGCAAACCAGGTAGCAACAGTATAGCATCCCTCTGACTGCTGATATGGGAGGGTGGGAAGGGGGCTAGTAGTGTAGTAGGGGCTAGCCACAGACTCACCAGCATAAGGTGCTCCACTGAACGCCACAGAAAATCCGTCCTTTTCACCATCATCAGACTCTACAACTCCTCTCTCTGTCTAACATCTGCAAAATAATCTGTGCAATAACCTGAAGCTACTTCGTTATGCAGTTTCTAAGCAGGTCTAAATCACTATCATGTGTATCATGATGTGCATTATTATTTTACAATCATCTGCAATTATACAATGTTCTTATTGGGATGTTTTTTAAATGGGTGTCTAATCATTTCATTATTTGCAATATCTTATTATTAGTATGTGCAATAGTATTACCAAGTCACTTGGTAAGACTATTGCATACCATTAGTGAAATATCACTACATAAATCAATATTACTTATATACTACTGATCTCCATTACATACAACAACATGTAACCACCATTTGTGTCATTAGTAATTCACTTAAGTGTAAGTTACTTATCTGTAGAATGTATACTCAGCATTTGAGTACAAGCAATTTCCTCCAGGATCAATAAAGTTGATTTTGTTTCTATAGTTTAGATTTGTTGCCGGGGGAATGGGGGTGTCAGGTTAAGAGGGCACACCACCATCACATCTTTATGAAAACTCGGAATGACAGGTTATCATGATTAGACCTGAGGCTGAGGCTTGCATCCCCTATCTACAAGGGAAACTCTCCCTGGAGCAACTTGGGGCTAAGGGTCTTGCTCAGGGACCCAGTGGTGGTGTGCTGAAGGTAGGATCTGAACCCATGACCTCTTGATCCGGAGACAAGTATCCTACTCACTGAGCTACCTCCACCCCCTATTTTTAAATTACTATTATGTTTCAAACCAGGGACTATTCATAAGACATTTGGGGCTGTAGTCCCTGATGCACAGGCCAAATGATTCCCCTGATGTCCAACACTGTTCATTGTAAACACCCTCACCAGGCTTTTATTTCAAATAATCTAACTTCAGCATCACATATTTGCCTCGTCAATGCAAAAGAGGAGAAAGAACGTTGGGATAATCAGAACAGAGAGCCAACAAACCCTGATGCTGATTGTGGCAGTGATTTAAGTCAATGAATCTTGACTCTTGATTAGCTGCACCAAAACTTTGCCCTTCACTTTTGCACACTGAAGGAGGCGCATCTTTCAAAGCCTGTTTCAAAGAAAGCTGCCTGTGTTCTTCTGCTAATTTGCGCTTAGCATGCTATGCTAATTTGTCCTGATAAACCTCGTAGCTAATCAAATATATATTCATCTATAATATAGCAAGTACATGGGGTACAATCGTACAAGTAATGCTATCATTAACCATGGCTCGCGCATGCACGAATATTTCCTATTAATGTGATATGAAAGGATAACGAAGCTGCTAATTTTAAACTCCGCTGGCGCACGTCAGAGCCTCATCTGTCTGATTTTTATGCAAGCTTATTAAAAAATGTGCAGCCGCATTCGCCATTCCATTTTCTCCTCAACGCCATACTTTTAATTATGGATCCTGCGCAAATGAAGACTTGTCAGTGTTAGCTGGGGAACCTTGCACAAGGTCTGATTATGCGCTGAAGGCTCATCGTTGTCTGATGTCGTCTTGTTGTCACCCGTCCAGTCACAGCACACTTATGAAGGCCTAATAAATCGTTCATTACTTTTGACACTGGTCTGACTTGGAATGAAGAAATTAAAAAAGTTTTCATGTTTCAGGGACACTATATGGACAAAAGTATTGTAACATACATGTTTTTCAGGGTTTGCCCCCCTTACTTCTAGTGAAGGACAATCTTAATGCCTCAGCATACCAAGACATGTTGGACATCATGCTTCCAACTTTATGAACCCAGTCTGGGGAAGAACCTTTTCTATTCCAGCATGACTGTGTCCCAGCACACAAAGCAGGGACCATAAAGACATGGTTGGATGTGTCTGGTATGTCCATATAGTCCATATGTATCATAGTGATACAAAAAATAGTATCACTATGATACGAGAAAAGATTATGAATCCCAAAATTAATCATGAATGATTTTCCTTTCACTTAACCATTTCCCTTAAGAAATTTTATACAGCTCATTTGAGGTTAAGTGCAAACCTAAGGCTGAAAGTTAATCAAGATGTTTTATGCAAGAGGCCCTATGTCACTAAACTACACATGATCAATAACAGGGCAATTACAATAAATACTATAAAATCAAGGACAACTCATCAAGGATGACTGGACAGAGCATCGTAATTTTGCTGCAAAATGAATGTGGTTCTGATTAACCAGTTCGAAATACAAGCCAAATGGATACTAAAAGTAGGCCACCCCTGCCCATTTTTGCAGTGTGGCGGTAAGCTTCAAATCCTATCAGATACAACAAAGTGAAGAACTAAACACTGTCGCAAGTAGCTGTTAACAAACTGTATTAAACGTGCGTATTATATATTATTTGTAACTGAACTTTATTATGTCTTCAGAGCAGGTTATCCGAGTAGGTCAGCAGATAACTAACAACAAACAACAGTCTGAGAATAAGAGAAGAATTTACCAGCTTTAAATGTTGCCTCTTATGAAGTTTAAATAATGCCACAATTCCTCCTGTCACTTAATATGACTTTATGAGTGAGGTAAGCAAATCTCTAATTATATTTAAATGATGTCGATATTTTTATATTTTCTATACCGAATTTATGTGGAAACAAATGTTTCATGGTAATGCAGCCTTTATGTAGTACACAGCTTTTTATTTATAGTACACTTCATGGACAAAAGTATATTTATAGTACACTTTGGGACAAATCTCTTCAGTACTGATTTCAGGTGGTTCCTTAAATGACCTCATAAATGCTCTACAGAATAAATGGACACAAATTCACAGAAACACTCCTATAGAAAGAGTGGAAGCTGTTACATTTGCAAAGGAGCGACCAACTCGATATCAAAGTCTATGTATTTGAATGCCGTTTTTAATAAAGTCCCTGTTGGCATAATGGTCAAGTGACCCAGTAATTTTGACTATATAATATGTATATTGAAATAATACCGTGGTAATACTTAGAACTACATGACAAACTTTCTAGAATGGCTTTCTGTTTTTACAGAATTTAAAAAACACTAAAGTTTGCATGTTATGTGACCCATGTGATATAAATCTAGATGTTTATATTAGACGTACTAAAAATTAAAAGTTGTCGCACATCTTAAAAAAAGACCTAATCTAGACTTCAATGATGTTTTTTACTTCTAATGTAAGTTCATGTGAACATTTTGGATCAAAGTAGCATTTCTATTACTTTATTCATCATGAACACTTCACAAAATGTAAAGGCTGTCTTTTAAATTCAGTGATGATTAAGCAAGTGATAAAAGCTACAAACTGGGGAAGGAAGGGAGGAAATTTGTTGGGCAGCCTTTTAGTTGCGTGAATATGTTTGTGCTTGTGCCCAGTTGGGGAATGCATACTTGTAAGCGGTCAAACCACAATTTTTACCGCCCATTTGGTGGAGAGCACGCCAATTGTAGAGGCCATCTGCGTTTGCTGTCTAAACTTCTCAGTACACAACAACAGGACAGCAGGGAAAAAATGATTTTTTCTAACAGTGCCAAAAATAATTGTTTCCAAGTATCCATAATCACACCCTGCCAATTGTTTTATAGCTCTCATTCGCCAAAGAAGGAAGAAAGAGTTCAAACAGCAAAAGCCTATTCAGACTTACCTTCATTTCCCTTTCTACCATTTAGCTTTTCATTACTGAGCTTGACAGAATTGCTTTTACTGGAATTGCTAAGCAAAAAAAAAAATGTTTGGTGAGTGAGGGGGTTGATTGGCAACTATCAGCATCCCACTGGCATTTCAGTATTCATTTGCAAAAGTCTGTGTTGTATTTTATTGCAGTATATTATATTTGCTTCACTGGATGCCACATTAAATCTCCTCATGTTAGCCTTTGGATAACCAGTTGGGTCGTCCTTATTACGCAGTATACAACAGGGATAGTCAGAATTTTAATTGTCTGAGCCACGTTTGAAAACTTTGTAAAATATTCATTGCTGTGAACATAGCACAGCACACAGTGTGAACGATGTGAAATTCTTTCTCTGCATTTAACCCATTTACCAAGTGAAGAAAGGAGCTCCCACCAAAGAGGGGCGCCCAGGGAGCAGTGTGTGGGGGTGGTGCCTTGCTTAAGGTTACCTCAGTGGTGCCACTGGCAGTCCAGGGATTCAAACTCACTATGTTCTGATCACAGGGACAACTCCCTAGCCACCAGACCACCAACTGACCCACAGCTCTTGAATCTTGAAACTATTAAAAGTGTGAAATAAAAAAAACAGTGGGTGGTGTTTGGTGTTTGTAAAATGGGCGGTGATTGTAGCTAATGTTCCACAAACAGACTGTAAGAATTAAGGTGTAAAATTGTTTGCTGTATTTACAGTCCTTCGAAAAGTAGCGTGCTGTTCATTAAATTGTCTTATCACTATGTTACTTGGTAATTATAGCAATAACTGAAAGATCAATTAATTGCAATGATTATTATAAAATGACAGTCCTAGGACTCAAACCCACAACCTTCCGGTTACAGGGGCAACTCCCTAACCACCAGACCACCAACTTCACCAAGGTTACAGCATCCGGTATTCCCAGGCAGTCTCCCATTCTAGTACTCGCCAGGCCTAGGTGTAGCTGTTTAGATTTCAAGCTTAATGGCCACAACTAACTAGGCATCAGCTCTGCCAGTATAAGATAATGAGTTTGATCCCCAGAATACCACTGCCATCCATGACTTGGAGTCCAAGAAAACACAATTGCTCTCTCTGAGTGGATATGATGGACACCTCCCCACTCCTACCACCCTTCCCCCATATCAGTCAGTCCAATACTAGCCAGGCATCTGTTACTTAACATAATTGGCAGTCAGCGTTTGTCTCCCAGTGTGTTACACTGTCCAATGACGTTGCATCAGTTCAAAAAATGCTTCCACCCTCCAGCTATTAGCTAATAAGTTCATGTTGGTTAAGGTTTTGACGTGATGAGCTTGACGTTTCCAGTTTACTCCTTCCATTTAGTTGCACTTATCATCAGCAGTGCCAAATCTGAGCTATTGTTCTCCATGGGGCATTAATAAGCTGTCTTGATAGTCAAGTTTTGTTTTTTTTGTGGAATCATTGTCTCAAAATATGATACTAAAAATCTCAAACTAGGGTATAGTTGCAATAATATGCTTACAGTTGTGTTAGACAATGGTATGTTGGGACTGTTGTCCTGATTCTCTGCACACGGCCTGTATCCTCAAAACTCACCATCACTAGCATTCCTCCTCTTGCATTATTGTGTAGTTATTATGATAATCTCTTGAACATTGGTGTAATTTTTATCACTTTATAACAACCCTAAACCAGGGGAAAATCAGCGTTGCTCATGGCCTCTTATGTCCCATTGTTTTTGTGCTGTACAGTAGTGCACCGAGCTATCTGTTAAATTTTTACATCTCTATTCAGTTGTCTATGCTACCTCCTCCCTGGAGAAAGAGGAAAATGTGATACTTCATGTGTTCTTGTTTGTATTTGATTATGCAAATGAGGGCCCCTACCTGAGAGACAATAAAAGACTGTTTGCTCAGAAGAAACAGCACGCTGGAACAAATTCCATACACGCACGCGTTATACTCTACAAATCACATCAGGCCGGGTCTGGAACAGTGCAGAGTAATTCAGCACTCATCGCTGTGACAAATTGGGGCAAATACATTCGACAGTCGTCCCTGACGGAGTGAGAATGATCACCTGCAAGCACAGAGCGATGCAGGAGGTGAGAAATGGCCGAAGCAGGAGCGTCACGAGTTTCTGAGTTGCCGATGTGTGTCGAGACGGGAGGAGGAACATGCAGTCGATCGAATCCCACCCCAGGTGCTTATTGATGCTTGCAGGACATGCGGATGGTCAGCGGATGGGTGATGATGATGATGAAGGGCCCAAGCACTAGCAGGCAAAAAGAGAGAGAGAGAAACTGTGAGCTGAAGCCTTTAACAGGCTTTTTTCATCATCACCATAGTTTAAACACACACACACACACACACACACACACACACACACACACACACACACACACACACATATATTCTTTTAACAAGATTTTAGAACACCAGCTACTCTTCACACTTTGTGATCAACAACAGGTCACATAAAAACACTCACAGTAATTATAACACATTTTCCTGTTTTGCCTGTACTCTTCTGTACTTTCTGTGAAAGAACATAAAACCTATTGGCCTGAAGCAACTCCCCACTGACTAATATTAAAAACATGTCAAAAGTTAAAACATGCTGGAGCGTCCCTTTGGGTTAACCGACATTTACATTTTCTCTAAGCAACTTTTAGCTTGTTTGCAATCCTCCTATAAAGTTAAATCTCTAATAAACACGTTTACGCCAGTGGCATATTCCACCAAAGGAGACTTCGATTTAGGAAAAAAATTCCATCATGCACAATAAAATACATTTTGTGTTATTTTCCCAGGTGAAAAAAGGTGAAAGGTGAGTAGACACCTATTTTAACTGCTTCACTTGAAAGTTTAGGATTCCCAGTGACTCCCACATAAAGGCAGGCGCAATCGCAGACATCCATGCTTTAATTCTCTTTGTCCTTTCACAAAACAAAACTGGCACGAGGGCCAGAAACAGGACTCTTTAAACAAAAGGAGTAGGAAAGAAAAACACTAAAGTCCACCAAAAATGAACTTAAATACAAAACCCGAAACTTCACCAACCAATAACCAAACACAACTGAATTAAACACAGCTGTGACTCATTCAAAATCCCACCACCACTTTATAATAAAAGTTGAACAAAACAAACCAGAAGAACTGTTCCCAGACAAGACAGTAAGTATGTTCTTCCAAATAGTACTTCCATTATTTATGAGACAACTGGTGTGTCAGGACATAGTCCTTGTAGAAATAGCTCAAGGTAAAGGGCAACTGTACATCAAAAGTGTTTTGTTCCAACATATCTCCATTTTTGTTCATCTTTAACATTTTGTACACAATTCAATAAACTCACTTGACACTTACATTGAACCAAAATCTCATGATGAACAGACCACCAGGAAAAGTAGTTTGTCTAAAGGCTTCGATAGCACACAGATCTTGACAGCTCTACAGATGATTCAGCAGAACAAACAAGCAGCATAACAGAAAATTCTGGCTTTACCATATCTATTCTTGATTAGCCTGAAGAGGGCCAATGCAGTACACAACATTTAATGATATTAGGGGGAATTATAGGGTTTCCTACTAATCTTCTATGTGATTCCATTTTTAGTTTGAATTCATTTGTATGATGCCATGGCCTTCTCTGTGTATTAATCTTCTGTGTTAATTAGTCCCTTTAGGCCTGGAAGTGAAACCCTGAGTCAGCCAACCACAGTTTGAATTGTCATTCTTCCATGAAGGAATTCATTTAGATAAAATATAACTTTCTTTGAGCTTGTGACACAAGCTAAATACAGTAAATATGGATTAGATTTTTGTTTTAAAAAATTGCAGAGTAGACATGCAGAAACCAGAAAGCTCAGAATTGTTTGGTAGAATTCTATAGAAACAGCATACATGTTAGAGCATTTTTTAAGTGAAGTGAAAGTGATCATTCGGTCATACGTGAACACACCACAGCACCACATCATTCGGTCATACGTGAACACACCACAGCACACAGTGTGAACAGCACAAAATTCTTCCTCTGCATTTAACCCATT
>JBBJLR010152885.1:0-15122 GCA_037577145.1 Brachypetersius gabonensis
CTCTCTCTCTCTCTCTCTGTGTCTCTCTCTCTCTCTCTCTCTCTCTCTCTCTCTCTCTCTCTCTCTCTCTCTCTCTCCCTCCCCTCTCCCTCTCTCTCTCTCTCTCTCTCTCCCTTTATTTCTCACTCTCTCTCTCTATCAACTGCACTTTGGAGTTTGATTCACGCTGTGGAATGAACTTAACAATGTCGTGGTGCAAAGTTGATATTAATGAATGCCAACCTTTAAATCACTCCAGTAACACTGAAACAGAATGGATGGGAATCACTGAGAGTAGAAGTATGTCATTCTTGACCTTCTGGAGAGTATCCATGCAGGATTCTGGTCTTTACAGGTGTGTGATAAATGGACCGGTACCCGCTATGAGCCACAGTATCAATGTGACTGTGACAGGTAAACACCCCCTGCTTTATATAATCTTATACGTTTGACCCAATATAATCATAATTATGTTTCAACAGATGCTTGAACACTTAAGATTTTATTGCTCTCTTTAAGCTTCTGACACAAACCTGGAAAATGGAAAAAAAAATGAAAATAATGCAAGTAAGCTCAGTTCACTTCACACAGAAACTGTAGGATGTAAACAGAGTCACACACAGATGATGTAACACCCTTTACGTTTTACATTTCAGCTGTTAACCTGTTAAAACAGGTAACGGCACTTCATTTACATTCACATAAAACATAAACACATAAAACTGGAATCTAACAAGTCATATGTATTATACTGCCAGCTCCGTTTTAAAGAAATGTGAAATATTTATGCGTATCAAGGAACTCATTCTATTGGTGTTGATTTATTTTCTGATCTTGTCAGATAAAGGGACCAGAGAGCCTTTCACACATGTCTTTGTGGTCTGTTCTGTAGTGACTGTGGTCACTGTAGCACTTTTCATTCCGGTACTGTTCAAAATCATCAGCAGCAAAGGTCTGATCTCATCATTTAAAGTTTTTTTCTCACATTTAATGTTAATATTTATTTACAGGTACTTCCAGTACCGTGCGTATGTGTAACACTTTTTATTTTCCTCTGTTAGATTCAGAGCGGACTTTAAAAGACAAGGTGAGAATGAACCCATTGTTCACTGTATCACAGCTACTGTCGGGCAGTAAATTCACTGTCTGATCTGTTTACAGGACGCTCTGACAGTTGTGTCTTACGAAGCAGCACAAGATTCCAGGCTTCGGAATTCAAGCTCCTGATCAAATCCACTGTGGGATCCAGCAGCAGTGCTTTCAGTCATTTACTAAACTTAAAATATATTTCATGAAATGATTAAAACTACCTTAATCTCTTCACAGATCGAATGTATAGATGAATTATTAACTTCCTTGCTGTCATCGCTATTCAATCATTTTGCTCGAAAAAACAGAAATGTATTAAAGAAATTGTATTAAACCCAGATTTGTTGCTGTGTTTAAAACAAACTGTATTCTCTGAGCGATGTTTTCACTGCCGGTGTTCTGTGCATGTGTGGATTTGTGCTTGAATGCTTTTTCACCACTTACAATATTAATAAAGCCCTCAGTTCATGTCTTGAAATGTGTTTTAGCTCCTCTGCACTGACTGAATGTGAAACTGTTGACAGGATGTGGCTTTAGCCTGAACTCACTTGTTCCACAGACAACCGGAAGCAATACATTTTAAACTGGTGTAAAACTGGTGTGATCAGATTTCAGTGTAAGTATAAGTAATTGTTATAATTGTAATAGTTGACTGTTATAAACCCATTTGTTTCTTTAAATGAATATAAATTAGAAATTATAGTTTGTAAATGTATACAAACATAAAGAAGATTCTAGTGGCCTGAAGTGGTCAAATATGTTTTACTGAAGCTTTGAGTTTGTCCTTTGGTTTATATAAAACATAATATTAACTCCATTGTATCTCTTTCTCAGATATGATCTGTTTTACTAAAGGAGTTTCTGATACACTAACTTTAGTAACAATGTGATTCTAGCTATAAATATGCTGAAGTTTGCTTTAAAAAGCACTGGTGTCCATCTGTAGAGGCAAAATGTGCTGTTCCAACCTCCACAACACTGTTTTTACTCTTCTGTCTAGATGAAAACATATATAAGTTGTAAGTTGCCATAATTGTACATAAGATGACATAAGGAAGGCCAAAAGAAAGATTTAGGCTTCGCTCTCTTTCCTTCTTACCCTGGTTCAGCTGGTATTGAGAGGCCCCAGAAAACATAGACTCAAACCAGAGTAAATGCATCAGAATTCTAAGTTAGGGACAGCAGTGTATACTACACAGAAAAGGAAATGCATCACCGTCTGACACGTCCACACAGTTTTAACTTTCAAACAGGGAAGTCTCTTTTACAAAAATAACACATCAGTTGCAAGATGTAGCTGAGCAGGATGTGTCAATGCTAAACTCACTGTAAGTGTCAATAAAGGGCTTCAAAACAGAAAAGCATATCCACAGAATGAGATCTCATTTCATTTATTTAGCAATCATCTCCCCTGTTGCTCTAAACGAACAACAATGCCAACAACAATAAGAATGATATGCGTCCTCACTGTGGGTCCAGCTGGAAAACCCACCACCGTAGTCCAAGATGCAGTGGAAAAACTTCCAGCAGTTTGTTAGCAAGGTCATTCTGAACCCAAAGGAAAGGCCGTAACACAATGACAACCATAACAATAATAAAACAAAAACACTGAATGTAAGAGGCATCGAAGCCCTCCTGGATACATACAACATTTTCAGATAACATGGGCGCGAAAGATAAGGCAAAGTTTGTTGTCAGTAATCAGAAGTAACAAAAGAAGTGAGGCATCTCAGCCTGAAACAAAGCGTTACAATAATGTTACACAGTGGTAGAACAGACACACACACACACACCCACACACACACACACTAACACACCACTACTTTGTCAGTGTCACTGCTGTACTGAGAATGATCTTCCTACCCACATAATACCTGCTCACTGGTGGTCCTGACCTTCAATGAAGTGGATAAATCGGGGCTAACAAATAATGCAGAGAAACAGTCTGCTACAGTCTGTAAACTATAATGTGCGCCTATATATTGAGTGGAGCAGATACAGTAAGTAATGAGTGTAGATACAATGTAGGTGTACCTGATAAAGTATATTCAGACTGGCTCTGCTGTAGGTTTACATTCATTTAGGTAGTGTAATCTCCCTCACCCTGTCTGCCAACAGTGTTTACAGTGCTTCAGTAGATCTGAGTCTAAAAGATGAACACAAATGTCAGATATTGTCATTAAATTGGATCCACTAAAGCGTTTTTATGCCTGACAAATAATGGACAACTCAAACCTGGGGCAGCTTGAGGCCTAGTGGTTAGGGAGTTGCCCCTGTTATTGAAAGGTTGTGGTTTTGTATCCCAGGACTGCTAGTTGCACCACTGAGGAACTCTTGAGCAAGGTACCGTTCCCACTAACACTACTCCCTGAGGGCTTTGATCCTGGCTGCCCACTGCTTCACTTGTTGAATGCGTTAAATACAGAGAAATAGTTTCACACTGTTTGCTGTGGTGTGACAAATTGACATTTGACACATGCTGTTTTTCTGAACGTGGTAACAAATAGGGACTGAAAGATTTACATCTGCAGATTTGTGTTACCACTTAGATAATGAACTCAATAGGTGATCCTGTGACGTCTGGTCAGCGGTCACAGGGGGGCGCTGGGGTTTAACCTTTGTTAAGACTCTTATTTTGATATCCTGAGTACATCAGCTGAGGTGGGATTGGTTCCAGCTGCTGGTGTACTCAGGATTAAGGCTGTGTCCGAAACCGCGCACTACCGTCAGTGCACTGAGGTTTAGTGCGTAGTGCGCACTGCTGGGGATAAGTGCTGCCTAAACGGAACACTAACGTTTTGCACTTAGCGGAAGTGACGGACCTGCATTTTATTCTCCAGCGCGCCAAAATTTTATTCACTGCCGTGTTTTCTTCATAATTAATTTCCTTGCAATTTTATTTGCTTTTGTTTACCCCCTACTACACCGCCTAAAAACTGCTAGCGTGTGCGAACATATAAAGGCAGTCGGTATAAAGGCAAACTCAAACAAATTATGTATAAGTGTCGTCAGAGAGTGACAGGCTACACACTGCAGTATACTCAGTAAAATAATTTAATAACGTTACTTACATTTATATGAAGGAGTTGCCTCTGCCCGCACTTGCTGCTCACCGTTCTCTGCCATTATCCAGCTCTGAAAACTTGCCAAAAGTCCCTCTTCTTCCGCTACGTGGTCAAAATGGCGTCCGTTTAGTGCGCAAAGTGTACATCGTTCTGCACTGGGTTTTCCTGGCAGATTTCAGTGCACCATCCGGGTACTTTCAGTGCACTGAATTTATCTTGGTTTTCAGTGTGAACGCACTTCTGTTATTGGTTGTTATGTCTTGTCATGTATGTATTTAAGTTAGTTTAGGTGGATCACGGTTGTCAGTCCACCCGTCGCAGTACCTGTACTTGTATGGTTACTTGCATTCTCGTCTCTGTGGTAAAGCTCAGTTATGTACATGCTTCGGCCCTCGTGCCAGGTTTTTTTTTTTGAAATAAAAAGTAGAAAGACAATGGATGCCTTCCATAGTGTTTACTCTCCATGGGGAAACGGCCAGAGACGTGACAGATCCAACACAAGACACTTCAAAAGGATAGAGAAAAAATATTTATGTTAAAGCTGAAGAAGATGCCTGAAAACGCATCCAGAGCTCTCAGAAGACTATCAGTTACACTTAATATACTTACATTTAATAAGAACAGTAGTGAATCAAAGACACATTTCCACATTTTACAGCAGACATGGGCCCTTTTGTGGGTTCACAGAAATATTGAATAATTAATCATCAGTATTTGCAGATCCCTAAACAGAGGTGATGTCGACTGAACTAATGATCTTTGTATTCTTTTCGATGGAATTCTTTATTCAGGTTTAAGTCCATGACCTTCCCAGTGACTATATCAGTGGATCTCTCCTCATCAACCCGCAGTCGTGAAGACTTCTTAGCCAAAAACAGATTTATAACATCAGCAGAATCTTGCACAGGAGTAATAAATGTTGAAACTGAGGCTCCAGCTTGTTCAGTGCAGGCAGACTGTCCAACTATCAGTAACAACAGGGGAGACCTGTTCAGTGGACTACAAATATGGAGTAAGGAGCCATTTGAGAAACAGCATAGCCACCGATCATAATGGAGAGAAATGCAGAGACAAGCAGACAGACAGATAAACAGGATTGCATGTAGATTGTCCACAGCAGGGAATTTAAACTGTAATTTCAGAACCTGGGAAAGCAACCTCACTAAATGTAAAATGTAAACAGCAACTTTTAAACCTTTACTGGCTGGTTTTCTGTGTCATTAACACAAGTGTAAAATGAGCACTTGGACTCTAGTTTATTCATTCCAGAAAAGGCAAAACAAGCAAAGCAAGTTTATTAATAAAGCACCTTTAATAAACTGTGGTCATTCAATGTACTTTCCAAAAGAGAAAATACAAAATAAATGAAATTCAAATAAAACAATATTAGAGAATAGAAATGTAAAAAAATCCATCACTAAATGTGACCAGGGACACCACGGTATGGGAAGGGGTCGTAAGAAACCCGTAGGTAGTGGACAGGAGTCGTTCAGGGATGACAGAAAGAAGTCAGTTACATGCTCCTTCATGGATGGCATCTGCTTTGATGTTTTTTGAGCCAGGTTTATCGGTGACCATGAACCGAAATAAAGTGAAGAGCAAGACCCATCTGGCCTGTTGTGGGTTCGGTCTTTTAGCTTCTTGAATATACTCAAGATCGCAATGGTGCGTAAACAGTGTGAGCGAATGGATGGCTGTCTCCTGTCTGTGCCCCTGTTCTATAAAGAAGGATTTGATGGTCAATTCCCTGTATCTGACATGATGGTTTCATACAGCAAGTGAGAGTTTAGGTGAAAAAGGGATGTGGTATAGTTTGGGATATGAAACTGGTAGGACCCCAGCCACCCTGCACTGCCACTTTTCACTTTCCTGCCATCCGGTAGGAGACTCAGGACAATACACACACGCACAACAGGATTCAGGAACAGTTTTTACCCCAACGCCATCAGACTGTTCAACACACAGTAACTGTGGTCCTCTCTGTGTGCAATACATCTGCTCTTCATACTGTAATACTGTAGCACACAACACTTTACACTTACACTGCACTGTCACTTTACACGGCACTGTCACTTACTGTATTTATACTCAACCCGCGACTAGTTACTGCTGCTGCACTGTGTTGTCTTTCATGTCTTTCATGTCTTCATGTTCCATCTGTGAAGACGGTGTTCAAGTAAGAATTTCATTGTACTCTGTGCACTGTACTCTGTGAACATGACAATAAACTTCAACTTCAGCCTGGTATACAGGACAGCACTGCCCCTGCCCCCACTTCAGAGGCATCTACCCCCACTTTAAAGTGAATGAAGAACAGAGCAAAGTTGTTTTAATAATGCTGTGAGTTTCATGGCAACCTGTCTAAAGTCTTAAATAAAGCGTCAGTAATCTAAGAAATTATGCAGATCTTTCACTGTCTGAGGAGTGTGCCAATCATGTACTGCTTGAGTTTTTTATTCCTCCATTTGAATACATTCAGCATGACCCAAGACAGACACAGATGTTTGATTAAAGCTGCATTTCTACTCTTTAGCAAAACAAATGATGTTCACTGAGCTGTTGAAGGACCTGTTATACCTGGGTTTGATGAGTGTTCAGGTCTGGGCAAAAAGAAAATGTTCTTTATAAAAAATATTCAGAACCTTTTATCATGTCTTTAAATATCTCATCCATTACTGACTGGAGCATTAGAGATGACATAATGCATGACTTGAAATTCATAGTGCCCCCTTGTAGTGATACAGGCTGTTAGCCAATCATCACTTCCCAGTAAACAAATAATGTTATACAGGCTATGACAGTATAACATGGTAAAGACAGTGGCTGTCCCAAAGTGGACAGGATTAACAGGAGTGGGTACCAGAATTTAACTGTTTCCTGGTTTAGTGTGTGATAATTTATACAGGGACAAATGCTAACAAAACAAAAATGAAGCCTGAGGCAGTCGGAGGAAAAGAATGAATACTGCTCCCAGGCCTCATCTATAGTTTTTCGGGTTTCTGGTTGTGATGGGCAAGAGTGCATTGGGAAGTACTGCACAGTCCATGGAAGGTGAGGAGGTATTTCAGGGGTCAGGTGTTTCAAACACGTCCATGAAGATAAACAGGAGGAATATCTACAGTATGTGAGAACTTGTCCGCAGGGGACTTTCAACTGAAGTAGTCGGCACAGCGATGCAAAAACAGCAAGGGCTTCATGATTTCAATTCTCTTTTGGCCTGAGACAAGTTAGGCATGTGAGTTATGGTAAGGTGAAGTATTTTGTCACAATTTAACCTGGTCAGGCCCAAATGCAGAGTATGAAAACCAATCAAGTCTATTCCAAAGGCAAAAAGTTGCAAAAAACAAGCAATGGCCCTTTGTGAACTGACATAAAGAAGAAAGAAAGAAAGAAAGAAAGAAAGAAAGAAAGAAAGAAAGAAGGCAAAATGCAGACACATATTTCAGCAAAAGCATAATTATCAAAAAATCCAAATTAAAATAAAATTCCACCAGCAGGCTACCAGGAGTGAAACCAGCCTGGACTGGGTTTGCCTTGTGTGTAGGGATGGCAGGGCTAGACAATGTTTCTCAGATGTTTCTTTTATGTTGGAGAATTGTTGTTCAGTCGTGATCCATGTGATGAAGCTGCTGAGTTGGTACAAAGCTCAGGTTAAAGAAATGTTCGGCCACACAGGAGAGGAACCACACAGACAGCGAGTTCGAAACACCAGTTATAAAGGAGAGGTTTGAGAATGAATGAGAAACATTAGACAGAAGCACAGGAACAAAACGTGTCTGGATTCGGTCTCCCACTCTGGTGAGGTGAGTTAGAGCTCAGTATACCTGCACTGTGAGGCCCATCTGACTTCATCTGCATCTGGTAAAAGACGATCAGTCATGGTGTCTTCTGTCATCAACATCGTCACCAGCTTCGCTGTCCTGCTGGGCTTTTCCCACATAACGTGTGAAAATATAGAAGGTAAGTCTCACCCGTACCTTTCATAGATGACACACACTAGCTGGATAAGCATCTTTTTTATTCACATGCTACTGAATGCATATGCACCCAATTGCTCGTTTTGACCTGACAGGACCAGCTGTTTTCTTTCTACGTGTCAGTCATCACCAGACAGAGAACAGAATTAAAGGTACAGATTTATGTTGTTGGTCACACATTAGAAACTGTGCGGGCCAAAAATAGATTCTGTGTGGACGATAACTGTTGGTGTCTTAAAGTCTTTACAGTACTAGTCTTTACCAGGCAGGGCCGGCCCGTGGCATAGGCAATACAGGCAAATGCTAAGGGCGCCATCCATCCAGGGGGCGCCAGAAACGGAGGAAGAAAAAACATTCTACTATTCTTAAAACTTTTTGGTATTAAGGTCTCTTAATATGAAAAGAACAATTCCACCTCAGCAGCACAATCCAGCAGTGATGTAGCAGCATCAAACGCATCTTCTGCTGCTCCAGTAGACCCTGCTGACTGGCCATCCCCTCTAACTGATAAGGTACGAACAGAGCTGGTTCACAGAGGCCCATTTCAAATTGAAAACAGCTTCACATTCCATTTTAACAGAATCTTAGTGAATGGAGAAAAAGTCAGAAGAAGCTGGCTTATGTACTCTAAAAAAGATGATAACCTGCACTGCTTCAGCTGCAAAATCTTTTCTAAAAGAGATTACAAACTGAATAGGGATGGACTAAAGGACTGGAAAAATGCAAGTCACTTGCTCAAGGTCCATGAGGACAGGCAGGAACATAATGCTCACATGGCAACATGGAAGGACTTGGAGGTCTGTTTTGCGAAAGGACTCACAATAGACAAATAGAGATGCCACTTACTGAGGCTGAGAGAAAACGGTGGCGTGATGTCCGACATCGATTGGTGGCAATAATTCAGTCTTTAGCTGAAAGAAACATGGCTTTTAGGGGGTCCACAGACACATTAAATAAACCGGACAATGGAAATTTTCTAAAAGAGGTGGAGCTTATGGCCAAATTTGATCCAGTGATGAAGCAGCATGTCAGTGGAGTAGAAAGTGGAGCTGGCAGTCACGTCAGTTATCTTGGCAAGACAATCCAAAATGAACTGATAGACTCCATCAGTTCTAAAATAATAGAACACATTGTGAAAGACATCAAAACATCCAAATATTTCTCCTTTATTTTAGACTGCACCCCTGATCTGAGTCATAAGGAGCAGAGTCATAAGAGTCAGGACAGTGTCACATGAAGACATTCCTCAAGTTAAAGAGCATTTCTTGGGCTTTCTTGTTGCAGAGCAGTCAACAGGAGAACATTTGTCATGTCTAATCTTAAAAAGGCTAGAGGAACTTAATATCCCATTTGAGGACTGCAGAGGCCAGTCTGAAGGGAAAAAACAAAAGTGTTCAGGCAAAGTAGCTTCAGCTGAACTCAAGAGCTTTTTTTGTCGCATGTGGTGTCGAAACTTTAAATCTGGTAGTAGCTGATGCTGCAAAAAGCTCACCAGATGCCCTCAGCTACTTTGGGCATTTAACTATGTTATTCAAGCTCTTCTCAGCCTCTACCCATAGGTGGGATGTCCTCCTGAAATATGTGGGCTGAGACCAGATGGGACAGCAGAATAAAAAGCATTGAGGCAGTAAGGTGTCAGGCTGGGCAAATCAGAGAGGCTCTTCTGAAGGTGAGGGAAACAACTGCAGACCCTGTGGTGAGAGTTGAAGCCCAGTCTTTGGCTGAGGAGATTGGATCCTATCGCTTTTGCATTTGTTCTGCCATATGGTATGACATTCTCAGCAAGATCCAGTATGTCAGTAAACTGATGCAGTCACCTTCCATGCAGCTTGATGTGGCTGTCAACTTGCTGAAGAAAACCAGAGATTCCCTCACCAGTTGCAGAAACACTGGATTTTCTGATGCACAGACAACTGCAGAGGCGATGTGTGAAGAGATGAATGTTGAGGCTGAACTCAAACAAAAGCGGTTGAGAACCACAAAAAGGCACTTTGGCTAGGAGTCTCCAGATGAGCCCATACAAGATGCACTGCGCAAAATGGAAACCACATTTTTTTATGTGGTCATGGATACTGCCATCTCTTCTCTTGATGAAAGATTTCAGAATCTTGGAGAGGTGAATAACAAGTTTGGTGTGCTCCTCAATTTCCCCTACTTAGGAGAAGAAGACCTGCTACAGAAGTGTCAAACTTTAAGTACTGCTCTGACCCACGACAGCCAGCCAGACACTGATGGCACAGAACTTGCAAAGGAAATGCAGGATTTCCCACCATTGCCATCAAAGAATATGACAAACATGGAACTCTTGACCTTCCGGCATGAGAAGAAGCTGGCAGAAATGTACCCCAACATGAGAATCTCTGCCACTCTTCCTGTTACAGTGGCTGCTGCTGAAAGAAGCTTCTCTAAGCTCAAACTGATTCAAACTTACCTGAGACCTACTCTGATGCAAGAACGTCTCAGTGGACTTGCCATTATAAGCATAAACCATGTGGTCGCAAATCAGTGATGATGTTGTAGATGACTTTGCCGCAAGAAAGACCAGGAGAGTGAAGCTGTAGCAGGTTATGTGAGGTTGACGAGATGGTGGTGTAGTTTAAGTCATTCAAGTTAAGGCAATACCAAAAAACACCACCAGAGGTCTTTGTTAGATCACCTTTTTGTTAAAATTTTGGTTTCTTTGTCTTATTTTGTGCAGTGCCTTATTTATATTGTATTTATGATTTCAGTTATGTCACTTTTTATTTTGGTAATATTTAAATCTAATTCTTTATGTAAGCTATTTATATTGTATTTCACATATTCAGTTCATATTTTTTTGTATTTCTTTATAAATATTTGAATGTGCAATTGGTTTATTTAAATAAAAGAAAGTCTAAGACAAAGTTATTCAGTTTCTTGTGAGTATATGTACACTAGCAGTGGAATTTACTGCGATGCAAGGGGGCGCCACCTAAAATATTCTGAATAAAATTACTTAAAGGTATTCCGTTAAATGACTTAAGAATTGCATTTCTTTCCAAATCTGCACAGACTGTGTGGTTAATGGTTTCCTAAAAACTATTCCTTCAAACTAATGAAACCAGAAGGTTCTTGGTTGACCTTCCATAACTAAAAGTTCAGCAAATGCAAGGCAAGATGAACTGATGAACTGGAAACCCATAAACCATCTGGCCATATCTGGGCATAGGCGTGTCACAGCCGATGGAAGCTTCCAGATGTCCCTCAGACGCTAATTAGAGATGCTCTGACCCTCAGCTGACCTTTGATGGGCTTGAATAAATAACAGAATAATATTCTCATTGTTAGAAAGGTTCATTCGTTTCTGATCAGAAATTTTGCGACTACAGTTCTCACAGTCAGTGTCTATAATCTGGCTTGGAGATTTCCAGCATTACCAAAACAAAACATCTTACCTTTGGCGTTCCCATGACTGTCTCTGGTTTTGGTCACAGTTTATCTGAGGCAACACCACAGATTTTTAGCACAATGTCTGTGATTTCAGTCTTCAGTAAACTTATAGATGATATCAGATGCCTCTTTTGAGTGCTTTGATAAACATGCAGTATCAAAGATACAGTAAAAACATCTGAGCAGTATTATCAGATGCAAGAATACTCATCAATGATCTTGGTCAGTGTGTTCCATTCCATAATTATTCAATTACTTGAACAAACTCATCACTCAGACTGAGAATGACATCTCAACCTCTCTTTAGTGGGACGGCTAACAGGCTACTCAGGTAGTTCTTAAATGTTTAGCCTGGCTGGTCATTTTTTATTTCTATAGGAAAAACTTTAGTGCATCTATCAGTGTTGAAATAATCATATCATTGTAGAGAAATTGTTTGTTAGTCCCAACTGACTCAGAGATCAGAATTTTGAGAAATGTATTTTTCTTTTTTCAGTCATAACAGGATTACTGCATCTAAACTCAACCCTGATCTCTTGACGTGTGTTGTCAGGATTTTCACTTTTTCAATAGAAACAATGTTCACTTCATTGTTGTGAACAGGTTGTAAAAGTAATCTGAAATGATTTTCCACTGCAGGACAAGTCTATTGTGACTGGTGGGAAACATATGGTTTCAATATGTAACAGAAAACTGCAGGGAGATCAAATTTAAAATGGTTCTCTTCTCCCTATGTAGGGCACTATGTAGGTTATAAAAGATTACCTGAGCATTATTGACATCCGTTTACATTTAGCTAAAGCTACAAAACCCTTGTGTGACATTTAGTGCACTGTTTGGGTAGTTTCACGACCTGTAGAGTGGACTATGAAAAGGTAATAAGATGCTATTTGAGATACACGACAGCCACAGATGGGAATGGAGAGAGATTTACATTTATGGCATTTATCAGACGCTTTTATCCAAAGCGACTTCCAATCCCTAACTACAGTTTCCCTGGAGCAACTTGGGGTTAAGGGTCTTGCTCAGGAACCCAGTGGTGGTGCTAAAGGTAGGATTTGAACCCATGACCACTTGGTCCGGAGGCAAGTACCCTACCCACTGAGCTACCTCCACCCCAGATGTATATGTAGAGACAAGCAGACACAAAGATGAACAGACAGACAAACAAACGTAAAATGTGCATGTTAACTGTCCAAAACAGAAACTCAGATCAGTGATTTCAGCACCTGGGATAGCAACATGTCTAAACGTGAACGTAAACATAAACCTTTACTGACTGGTTTTCTGTTCACTCTGATGTTTAACGAAGAGGTCTGGCTCACAATCTCCATTCCAGTTCATTCCAAAGGTGTTGGATGGGGTTGAGGTCACACTGAACTCATCCAACCATGTCTTTATGGACCTTGCTTTGTGTTGGTCTGCTTAAGCATTAAGATTGCCCTTCTCTGGAATTAAGGGGTTACCTGAGATCAAGAGATTTGTCCCAGTACTTTTGTGTATAACAAAAATGTCCCACGGCTGAAATCCAGTAACAAGTCGAGGGAAGCTTATGCAAGGCGCATAATCCACAAGAAACAAGTGAAAAACCCAAAAACAGGAGTATCAGAGACAGGGCTAGAGGCATTGTTCAAAAATGAATAAGGTCAAAACAAAAGGGCAGTTGAGACCAAGCCATCATCTTCCCTTGCTCCATGGTCCAGTTCCAGGATGTTCTGACACCTTTTTGTCATTGTCAGCAGTAACATTGTTAGCAAGTATTAGTAGTATAGCAGGTAGCACTACTCTATGTTTTGGAAAATATATGTACATTTTGAACTTGATGCCACAAAATGAACAGGATAGTCTAAGCAAAAGAGGTCAAAGAACAGTAAGTAACAAGAAAAATGGACAAGAAAACAAAAACCAGGATGTGAAACAGGAGCTCTTTCATGATCTGACAGAGCCCACCTCCCCAGCTCTAAATAAATTAAACCTCCAGTCAGGCAGATGAGGACCCAGAAGCCAGGTGGGCAAACCCACAAATGAGGAATTTAGTGGTCAGGATGGGCTTGGTGGCACTCCCAGATCAGCATCAGGTCTATAATGTATGATGCTGTTATCCATGACTACTCCTCTGTAGATTACAGGAGTACTTTTGCTTTATTTAAAGAGACGTTTTTGCTTTTGGCAAACGAATGGTGTTCCTGGAGCTGTTGAAAGACCTGGCAAATCTGGGTTTGATGATTGTTCAGGTTGGGGGAAAAAGATGTTGTCTTTGGGTATTATGATAAAACAATCCACAACATTGTTAAAGAGCTTGTCCTTTAATAAATGGAAGACAATGGGGGCACTAGAGATTCCATATAACATGACATGATATTCATAGACACCCCTTTTGGTGATAAAGGCTGTTATCCATTCGGCGCCTTCCAGCAAATCAGGTAATACACATTACAGCAATCTCTCTTAGTATAGGCAGTGGCTGTATAAAGGTCTTCTATGGTGGACAGGATTAACAGAAGTGGATATCAGAATTGAACTGTTATCTTGTTAAGCGAGAGATAATCTACAGAGGGATCTTTTTTTACTGATAAATAAGAAGCCCAATCAGCTGGGGAAGAAAAAGGACAAACAATCTCTCTGGCCAAAGCTTTATCTATATAGTTAGGGCCTCAGTCTCTGGATGTGATAGTGGATAAACTCAACTTTAGGGCAAGTGTGTATTCAGAAATAAGTCTATTGCTCAATTCAAAAGGCGAGGGGGCAGCTCAGTTGGCGCAGGTGTTCCAAACACGTCCATGTAACTTCAATTTTCCTTTGGCCAAAGACAAGTTAGTGTCTTTGGCCAAAGGAAAATGACCTAGGACCACTGGGTCTCTGGGTGATTTCAGGACATGGAGTTAAAGGCATTCCAGATGCCCAGAAACCCAGCAAAGAATACAACTGGAATAGTGAATTGCTTATAGGTATCGTAAAATGAATTAGAAATCCACACTTCTTCAACTGCAATCTGAACAAAGTGATCAAGGCATGCTAGCTTGGTCTGCAGTCATGATGAATCACAGTTTCGACTCCTGCTCACTAGCATCCTAAAGGCGAGCGCATAGAAGCTTCTTCCAAAAGGCAAAAAGTTGCAAAAAACAGAGACAAGCAATAATCTTTTGTGACATGAAGGAAGGAAAGAAAGAAAGAAACAAAGAAAGAAGGCAAAAAGCAGGGACATATTCATACGACACTTTATAAGCATAATTATCAAAAAATCTAAACATAAAAGCTATGCATTTGGTGTACAATGTATTCTAAAACTTTCATTTATCAACAGCGTGTGTGTGTGTGTGTGTGCGTGTGTTTATGTGTGTGCGTGTGTGTATGTGTGTGTGTGTGTGTGTATGTGAGTGCTGTGTGCGTTTCTTATTTTGAGATTGTGGCTGCTAACCACCAGGTGGCACTACATGATAATTTTGGTGACACCATCGTCTAACCTCACAGGAGGCCTCATCCTGCACATTTTATTGTCCTGCTCTAATGCACCCAAGGAAAGACTAAGGCCTCGTTCACACGGACGTCTGAACCAGGCGTTTTTCTGGCGTTCGTGACGCCAGGTGAGCGCCTATTGAAC
>JBBJLR010152926.1:0-15119 GCA_037577145.1 Brachypetersius gabonensis
AGCAGCCTCTCGAACACCTTCATTACCACCGAAGTCAGTGCAACCGGCCGGTAGTCGTTCAGGCATGAAGGCTTGTTGTTCTTGGGCACGGGGATGATGGTGGATCTTTTGAAGCACGTGGGGACCACAGACTTTGCCAGGGACTCGTTAAAGATGGAAGTGAACACACCTGCTATCTGGTCAGCACAGCAACACAGCAGACGGCCGGTGATGTCGTCTGGTCCCGCCGCTTTCCTGGTGTTCACTCTCCTCAGCGGCACTCGGACGTCACGCTGCGCAATGCTTATCACTTGTTCGTCGCTGATGACATCCCCGTCCTTCGTTGTCAGGCTGTAGTTAGCACTAGCCGCCTGGCTAACCTCAAAACGGGTGTAGAACTCGTTCAGCTTGTTGGTGAATGCAGAATCGGCGCTGATCATTGCGGTGTCCTTGGCTTTATAGTCCGTGATGGTTCTGCAGTCCATGCCGTATATTCTGTGTCACCCTGGTGGAAGTGAGACTCCACGCGCTCCCGATATCGCCGTTTGGCATCCCTGACCGCATGCCGAACACCATATGAAGCCGCTTTGTAGGCGCTCATATAGCCGGTGGTGAGACCCGCGTTGTAAGTGGCGGTCCTGGCGTTCACTGCAGCGCGGATCAATCTGTCCACCCACGGTTTCTGGTTCAGGAACGTCTTGACTCTCACTGTAGTGATGATCTCCTCCACTAGCATGCTAACAAAGCTAACTGCTACCTCCGTAAACTCGTTGATGTCGTGCGCGCATGACCAGAACATGTCCCAGTCTACGTTATCGAGCGCGTCCTGTAGCATAGCTTCTGATTGGGCAGACCAGCGTTTCACCTCCCTCGTGACTGATTCGTCTCTGCGTATGCTTTGTTTATACTGAGGGATGAGGAAAATGGCGTTATGATCGGATTTTCCAAAAGCTGGATGTGAAACAGCTTTGTAGTCCTGCCTGTATGGCGTGTAGCAGTGGTCCAAAATTCTGTCTCACCCTCGTCGGACACGTAACGTGTTGGTAAAAGTTCGGCATAACTTGTCTGAGGTTTGCTTTATTAAAGTCGCCTGCTACAATGAGGGCTGTGTCTGGATCTTTGTTTTGAAACGCACTCAGCACATCATGTAGTTCAGACAGAGCCATTTTTGTGTCCGCGTGGGGTGGGATGTAGACCGCTGTGGCGATGACCGAGGTGAACTCACGGGGCAGGTAGAAAGGGAGACACTTAATGCAAAGGTATTCCAAATGAGGCGAGCAGCCGCTGGAGAGAGTAGAAATGCTCCTGACATCGCACCACTTTCTGTTTACCATGAGACACACTCCTCCGCCTTTGGTTTTGTTTGACTCTGCCGTTCTGTCCATGTGGAACACTGAGAATGAGTCCGACGGAGTTATGGCGCGGTCCGGCACAGTGGGGGTCAGCCATGTATCAGTGAAGCACAGAATGTTACAATCCCTCATGTCTCATTGAAAAGTAACTCTGGCCCATAGGTCATCCAGCTTGTTCTCCAGTGACTGTACATTAGCCAGCAGGATACTGGGCAGTGGTGCACGGTGCACTTGCTGTCTCAGCCTGTTTCGGACGCCAGCGTGTGTGCCCTGGCGTTTCTTTGTTCTGCACCTCGGGCGAGCATCGCGTCCATTGTTGTTGTCTGAGCCGCGCAGTATCTCAGTCGGCCACGACGGGTCGAGTTTAAAAGTGTCCGAGATTAAATGTGTGAAGTTATTACCAATGTTGAGGAGCGTTCTGCTATCATAGACTATTAAACCAGCGGACTTTGGAACATAAAATAAGACAGTAAATAAATAGAAAACTAAAAAAAAGCACAGTCTGCGTGGAGCAGTCAGAAAGGCGTCTGGACGTGGCCACGCCATCTTGGAGATCATGGCGCGGCCACGTCCAGTCTGTTGTCCTGTCGGCTTGATGTGGTGTGCTATCTCAGTAGCCTCAGCCAGGATAGATGGAGTTAGCCACATCTCCATGAGAACCATAACACAGCAGTCCTGGATGTTTTTCTGAGCTGATATGGTAAGTTCCAGCTCCTCAATCTTGTTGGCAAGTGATCTTGCGTTTGTGACAGAAAGGCTTGGCAGTGGGAGTTTGTGCGGGTCTCTGTCCAGCCTGCTTTGTATGCCAGCTCCGCAGTCCCGCTTCTGCTTCCTGACCATGAGAGTAATCAACAGAGATGCCAGTGGTCTAATGTGCTTTGATGGGATGTCTTGTCGATCTTCTGTGTTCAAAATACAATATGTGGGCTCAAACCAATGTCAAGCAGTTTGTGCCGGCTATGCAAATTACTGGTAAACTGAGTGCTGAGCCGCAGCCTGTGCAGGCACCGCACTCTTGCTATGATAGTGTCATTCTGATGAAATTGTAGTCAGAACAGCATGTTAAAAAACAAGCATATGATCATAATTCATTTTTATATAATCTTCACAGCCAGTTTTTGCAGAGAGTCGTTCCAGTCAATGTCCTTTAGTTTAAGGTGATGCAGCTCAGGAGTGTATCAAGGGACTGGAGGGGTAAAACCAGTCTGAGCCTTAAAAGGAGCAGGAGTGTATTGAGGGGCAGGAGGGGTAAAACCAGTCTGAGCTTTAAGAGGAGCAGGAGTGTATCAAGGTGCAGGAGGGGTAAAACCAGTCTGAGCTTTAAGAAAAGCAGGAGTGTCCAGAAGATCATGTAGTCCATCTCTGTAATGGGAGACCAGTTCATCAGTAGTGGAGGTTTCCAGTAAGAGTGAGGCTGCACAGAGTAAACAAACCAACACGATGCAGATCCACTCCCATATGACCTGCATTCTACTCCACCAACCAACCATCAGCACCTCCACCCTGTTCCTCCACCAACATATCTCTGGTTCACTCTCCACTACTTTACCCAGCACCTCCACCCTAAAACCATTCAGCACCACCTCCACCTTCATAACTTCACACTCATCACTGTCTGACTCTCTTCCCCTGCAGAACATCCCCAGCATTCTCTTCCTTCACAACACCCCCCAACCACTCCTCCACCCACCACAACATTACAACCAGCACCATCCTCTTCTCCACCACCGCACCACTCCACCCTGCAGCACTCTCTTTTCAACCCACCCACACCTCGCCACCCTGCACCATTCTCTTCTCCAGACACCACCGCACTCTACCCTGCACTACTCACTTCTCCACCACCCACACCACTCCAACCTGCACCACTCTTTTCTACACCCATTCCTGCATACAAATCACTTCTTTCACTCTTGTGCACTCTCTTCCTTCACAACAGCACCCACCCATTTGTCCTCCCATTCACACCATGATCAAACAATGTGAACCTTCTTTAGTAAACTTGGCCACCTGGTCTCCTGCTCAATACCTCTACCTTCCTTCTCTCCATAACCACACCCCTCTGTCCCTTCACCCCGACTCTCACGCCTCCTCTCTTCCCTCACTCCTCCTCTCCTACTCTTCTTCCTTTCTTCCCAGTTCCAAAAGCACCCTGTTGTGTATTAGTACTGATGGGGGCTCTTGTGATGGTTAAATTTGGGGACGCATCCAGCTGAACCATGTGATGTGTTTATTATTCCTGTGCAGGTTGGAGGGCTGTTGTAAATCTGGGGATTGCTGGGAAGCTGTTAAATTAGTTTTGCAATCAGCGAACTGTTCCCTGAAAGAGCTGGACCTTAGTAACAATAAACTGCAGGATTCAGGAGTGGAGCTGCTCTCTGCTGGACTGAAGAGTTCACACTGTAAACTGGAGACTCTCAGGTCAGTCTTAAGTATTTCATACTGTAATGATAATACAGGTGTAATAAACTGAAAACTGATCAAATTAAATATAAACTAGTGGTGGGCATAGATTATTTTTTTAATCCAGGTTAATCTCACTGTAATCTTGGAATTAATCTAGATTAAAATGGCTCATTTGATTTCTGCTGAAGGCATTCAGGAATATGTGTGCTACCCAAATAATGACTAAAACGTATGTCTTTGAGAACGGGTTTCTCAACTCCTACAGTAAACTATATCTGCATTGCAAACAACCTTAGTCTTGTGGAAGGTTTCCATTGGGAAGCTTCTTAAAAATAAATTTTCCCTGAAGCAAACCCGGCAGCTTCATAGCTGCATCCATGTTAGCACGTCACGTATGATGTGGTAATTTCACAGCATGGGCGTCTTTAGGTCTATTTTGGGGGGTCTGAAGACCCCCCCAAAATGATCCCAAGCCACCCTAAATATTATTATACTATTTTTAAATTATATATCCAAACATTTCATACAAGATATCACTGAGCGCAGATACGCACCTTTCAAGAAACAAGACTATGAATTGAAAAGAAAAATAATAAGTCTAGCTATCATTATTGAATTAAAATGATTTACTGGCTGTTGAAGCTGCTGTAGGTAGCAGGCGGGCATTAGGACCCAGGCGAGGCTACACAGCGCTGCTTGTTAGCGAGTAGCAACCGCAGCCCGTTTAGTAATATTTCTCTGGTAGCGCCGATTGTACTCAGTTCAACGATACTATGAGTGTCCATAACTGTTCACTGCTTAACTTTATTTGTTTCCTTAAGTGAAATGAAAGGATGGGTGAAAGGTTTTCAGCCCTCTAGGTAGGTACACATCTGCGCTAAAATATCAAGGTGAAAGCCATCATAGCTTGCGTAGTATAGTCCCAGCTCCCAACCCAACTTTGTGAATAGATTAACAGCGATATTTTTTTTTAGCGCCTGATAAGAGTCTCAGGTTAACGCCGATAGCGGCCCTCCACTAATATAAACATGAACAAACATTTAGTGTTCTGTTTAACAACATCATTTTCTTTTTCTCTTGGTGTGGTCTAAGTTTAATGCTATTAAAACTGGCTTGATAGTTATGGTAGTAAAATTTCTATGCTGTTTATCAGGGTGTGTCCACTTACAGAGACTTACACCTAAAAAAAGACAGTGGCTGGGTTTGCTGTGGCTTTGGTTTAATTGGTTTAATTATCAGGATATTAACATCCAGTTAAATAATTTATGAATGCAAAAACAAAGTATTTTATGCAGAACAGAATCACTTCATTCCACTTCCTCTTAAAATATTTCCTGTTTTTTGTTTACTTTGTCTGTACAGAATAGCTGGCTGTAACATTAATGCAAGCTCCTGTGAAACTCTGGGATCAGTTCTACAATCAGAAAGTTCCTCCCTGAAAGAGCTGGACCTCTGTAACAATAACCTGCAGAATTCAGGAGTGGAACTGCTCTCTGCTGGACTGAAGAGTTCACACTGTAAACTGGAGACTCTCAGGTTTTTTTGTTTTATATTTATTTGTGAGCAGGGGCAGACTGGCAATCTGTGTGTTCTGAAAAAGTTAGTGTGAATTATTCTGTTGTGGAGGTAGTATATAGCGGTTTTTGTATTTGAAGCACGGGGCCGGAACCATTATAGCTTCTCAAAATCATTATTTTTTTCACCTCACCCCAACCCCCACTGGATGACAACTGAACAGTAGAGATCTGCTAGAGGCTGTTTGTACATGTCCAGCTGGTGGGCCTGTTTGGAAGAAAGTCTGGGACTGTTTTTTAGTTCCAGTCCGCCCCTGATTGTGAGTTAGTTTTCAAGTTCTATTTAAAAAATTGTCTCTTGGCTGCACTGTAAATGTGTTGCCCTCTCTTGCAGACTCGCTGAGTGTAAACTTGAGAAACAGTCCTGTGAAACTCTGCAGTCAGTTCTACAATCAGAAAGTTCCTCCCTGAAAGATTTGGACCTCTGTAACAATGACCTGCAGGATTCAGGAGTGGAGCTGCTCTCAGCTGGACTGAAGAGTTCACACTGTAAACTGGAGACTCTCAGGTCAGATTTATGAGGTTAGGGGCGTACTGGCAATCTGTGCATTCTGAAGAAGTCCAGAACAGCCATCTGGTGCGCGCCCGTCGGACGGTCTTTCTCCTTTTATCATTTATCATTTGAAATGCATAGGTAGAAGCCATCAAAAATTTGTGAATTATTCTGTTTAGTATTTACCTGTGGTTTTTATATTTGAAGCATGTGGGCAGAACAATTATAGTTTTCGAAAATCAATTGTTTAGTCGCTGGAAATTGTATCACAGGCCTAAACTGCTCTTTACCAGCCTTTACAGGTACAATTGAACGTGTAGCAGCAATCAGGGCTGATTAAATTGAAATAAACCACAACAAACAACCACACATCACTTTTATATCACTGACTTTAGCTTTAGTGTCTGAAGGTCCATTTTATGAGTCTGCTGTGAGTTTTTCATGTGTTTCTTTCTTCACATTTGTTTTTTTTTTTACTGCAATTTAAACCCTTTTTACACACCAACACTCTCTGTCTCTCTCTGTCTGTCTCTCACTCTCTCTCTGTAGATTATCTGGGTGTATGATTACAGGTGAAGGTTTTTCTTCTCTGGGTTCAGCTCTGAGTTTAAACCCCTCACACCTGAAAGAACTGGATCTGACCTACAACCACCCAGGAGAGTCCGGAGAGAAGCTGCTTTCTGCTAGACTGGAGGATCCACACTGTTCACTCAGTACTCTCAGGTATGGACCACCGTCTTCAAGCGGTGTGTGTGTGTGTGTGTGTGTGTGTGTGTGTGTGTGTGTGTGTGCACATCTAAAATCTTAAGACTCTTTCTACATTCATGATAAGTTTCTTAAACTTGTTAGTACATATTGATGGTCTTAGCTGTAACACAGAATGCTTCTTACTTATTTGACAGAAGGAACTGAAGAATTGAAGAAAAAAACACGCTTGTGCTGCTGGTTACTGAACCGACTCGCGGCTCCATAAACAGTCCAGGTCAAACTGCTGTATTTCTGTGTTTAAAAAGGATTTAAAACTGCAGTTCTTTCCCAAAACGCGTTAAGCACTTTACCTGCGACATCTTCTCTCAACCAGTCAGAGCTCTCCTCTCGGCCAATCAGAGTTCTCCTCTAGACCAGTCAGAGCTCTCCTCTTGACCAATCAGAGCTCTCCTCTTGACCAATCAGAGCTCTCCTCTTGACCAATCAGAGCTCTCCTCTCCACCAATCAGAGTTCTCCTCTCCACCAATCAGAGTTGGGCCAGTGCTCTAAACTATCCAGCAGGCGATGCCCTGAAGAGAACAGTGGGCCACAGTGAGCTGGAGGGAAGCAGGACGGAGACTTTTGAGGTAGATCTTGAGGGACTTTACTGTGAGGGAATGTAAAGACAGGTTTAATATTGCAGCAGTAGAGTCAGGAAATAAACCTGAACTCTCACAACAACACAATAAACCAGAGAATAAGGAACAATCCCACCATGAATGTCCAGCACAGGAACTCATAAACCAGAGGAAACAGAGGGAAGAACACAGAGAACATTCTAGATTCTCCCAACTATCACACGGACATGGAACACCAACTCACTGCTTCTTTTAGTTTGAGTTTGTTTACAGTCTGTTACAGGAAAATATGGGTTTAATTTAATTGATAATTTATAAACCCTTTTATACAATGGAGCTGTAAAATTAATATTATTTTACCTTTCTGCGCTAGTCAGACTGATAGTGGTCACAGTTCTGTAAGTCTTACAATACATTTATTTATAATCTTCTCTCCTCAGATTCTGTGATGAAAGTTACATTATTGTTGTCATTTCTTCTTTTGTTGCTATTAGTTCCACCAAGTCTGTTCAGCCTGATTCAAATGTGAGTTTCAGAAAGAGAAAGAAACTCGTTCAGAGAAAGAGAGACGATTATCAGCACATTCACATAAACAAAAGAAAACAGACAGAAAGAAGAAGAAGAAACTAAACTCAGAGTAACTGGAGAACCTGCTAAACAGAACCGGTTCTGGAAGATGTGGAGTAACCCGAGTCCAACAGAACCTTCCTGTACAGAACAGTGGAGTTTAGAAACAGTTTAGATCTTTAATTCTTCACAAAGATCCGAACTGCAGTCAAATTAGGGAAGAAGGAGAAAGAGAGGAAGGAGTGAAGGAGAGAACCACAGAACTACAGAGGAAGAACTCTGGAGACTCACTGCATCACTCCTTCATTCATCACTCCTTCATTCATCATCACTCCTTCTTTCTCCATCACTCCTTCATTCATAATCACTCCTTTATTCATCACTCCTTTATTCATCACTCCTTCATTAATCACTCCTTCATTAATCACTCCTTCCATTCATCACTTCTTCATTCATCACTCCTTCATTCTGCATCACTCCTTCATTCTCAATCATTCTCTTCATTCATGGAACATGGAGGAAAGACCAGAATCAAACCAGGGTTAAATAAATGTAAGTTCACACACACACTCTCACACACACATACACACACACACACATACACACACACCTAAACCTAACACACACACACCTAAACCTAACACATACACACACACACACACCTAAACCTAACACACACACACACACACACACACACACAGACAGACACAATCAGTGTTGTGTTTCCCCTTTAATGTATCTTCTTGTGTGCAGATGGCTGTGAGTTTACTCTGGACCCAAACACAGCGAACACACTCCTCTCTCTGTGTGAGGGGAACAGAAAGGCGGTGGGTGTGGAAGAGAAACAGCCATATCCTGATCATCCAGACAGATTTGATGTGTATCTGCAGGTTTTATGCAGAGAGAGAGTGAGTGGACGCTGTTACTGGGAGGCTGAGTGGAGCGAGGGGGTCTCTGTAGCTCTGACTTATGAATCAATCAGGAGGAAAGGACGGAGAGACTGTGTGTTTGGAGGAAATAAAAAGTCCTGGAGTGCTGCTCTGCTCTGAAAATGATTACTCTGTTTTTCACAGAAATAACTTGACTCCTCTCCCTGATCCTCCGTCCGGCTCTAACAGAGTAGGAGTGTATGTTGACTGTCCAGCTGGAACTCTGTCCTTCTACAGCGTCTGCTCTTACACACACACACACTCTCACACATACACACATTCAGCACCACATTCACTGAACCCCTCTGTGCAGGGTTTAGGCTTTATAGAATTGACTCCTCTGTGTGTGTGAGATAGAATAAAAATCTCTGCATTGTGTGGTAAACCCAGGTCTGTTTTAATGATCAGGACTAAAATAATCCTGATCCAGTTCCAGGTCTGTTTCCTCCATTTTGGTTATAAAAATAAAAAATTATTTGAATAGTTTTAATAGTTGTGTTAATAATTATATGAACATAATACATAACTACTAGATTTGCAATTATTGAAGCAGCTGTTACATTTTGAAGAGAGTAATAACATTTAATTTAAATAATTGTGATAAAGTCGGAGAGAAACAGTCAAAGGAGATCTTCATGGACACATGATCTGATCACACACACCCCAATAGACTTAAATTTCTTCGTAGACATATGTATGTGATGTTCAGCATTTGTTACCATTTTCATATTCTTACAGAAATTAAAAATGAGGTATGAGTGTTTGTGACTTTTATATCAGTAACATCACACACTCTTGTTCATGTGTGACTCCAGTGTTTCTGCACATCATCAATAAAAAAAATACAGATAAAGGTGTGTGTGATTCCTCAGTCTGTTGGTCCTACCACACATCCAGTAGGTTCTCAGAACAGACTGTGAAATCTGAAGAGAACCGGTTTAGTTCCTCCGGTGGTTCTCCTCTGTGTGTGAGATGTGGAAGGTGTCTCTGAAGACTCTCCAGGGTTCCGATCCTCTCTGCAGAACCCAGACCTGCTGAAACAGAGCCCTGTCTGTGCAGTCGGTACATAATCCGTTTCCCACAGGATCAATAAAGTTTCTGATTCTGATTATGAAAAAGCAAAGACTCCAACTAAGAGTTGTTAATCAGGAGAATCTTTTATTTCAGTGCTGGGAGACGAACAGAGACCCTCCGTCCCCAAATACTTCACACACAGGGTTTAAAGCGTCCTGTTAGGACAGAGACTCTTTCACACCCAGGTTTTCTTCTCTCTGATTCAGTTTCACCTTCTCACACAGCTTCAGTCAGAAAGGAAACTTCTCCCTTCTATAGAACTTTAGAGAATATACATATACTGCAGTTACTCCACAGGTTAGACTTCAGTGTACTGGTGATCTCACACAGAAGTAAATGAAATATATAAATAAATGTGAGGTGAGGAGAGAGCAGAGTCACAAGTCCTCCTGACTGAGCTCCACACTGGACTAGATTAGGGGAGGAGCTGGGACTGGATTTCTTCTGAACTGTTTGTCATTTATTATCGATACTCAGGGGTGCAACTACTCACTTTTTGGGGGGGTATGCAAACCCCCCCAACTACCCCCCCGTCGCGGCAGCTTTGCTGGTCATAACATCTAATGCCACTGGCCAGGCCCTGCGTTTCTTTAATATTTTAAACAGCATATTTAGAGCATAGTCATGATTTAAATGGACAAGAACAGTTTCAAAACATGAATGCCAATTATATTTTTCTGTCCCTCCCTTGTTTTGCCCCCCCCCCCCATATACTGCATACCCCATTTTTGCGTCACTGTCTATACTTATATAAACAAGAATTTTAAATATATATAAATAGATGTACGTACAGCCATGGAAAAAAGAGCCCACTTTTCCTGGTTTTCTATTCACTGTACAGTTTGCGAGTTTGCGAGCGTGTGTGTGTGTAGGTGTGTGGCCCAGTAGGCAGGATACTTGCCTGTGGACCAAGAGGTCATGGGTTCGAATCCTACAATCAGTACAGCACCACTGGGTTCCTGGTTCCTGAGGGAGGTCCCTTAAACCCAAATTGCTTAAGGGAGAGTAGACTGCCCCCTATAGTTAGGGAGTGGAAGTCGCTCTGGATAAAATGATGTGCACATTACTAAAGCAGGATGAAACTAAATTTGGTTTATGTGAAAAGGAATTCTTGATATAAAATATATAATTCTCTTTATATGTACAGTAACAGTTACAGGAATTAAAGACAAATTTTCATGAAGGAGAAAAAACTATCGGGATTCTGGCTTGGCACCTCCTGCAGCCAGATGCAGAAAACCATGTGTGACATATTCTAAAGATAATAAATAGGATATTCTAAAGAAAATAGGATATTCTAAAGACAATAAATTGCAATTTCTGAGATTCCTGGTGGATGAGTAGCCAGCTGCTAAGGTGGGAGGTGATGAAGCTGGAGGATTCAACCAAAAACATTGTGACGGATAGTACTCATCACAGAGACCTGGCTCCGTTCATCCATTTCGGATATAGCTGTTGAGCTAGCAGGCTACACAGTGCACTGCCAGGACAGAACCAGAGACTCGGGTAAGAACAGAGGAGGGGCTTATGCGTTTATGTCAGCAGCAGCTGGTGCAGAAACACTGACTGTAAGCAGCCATTGTTCTGTGGATCTGGAGTTTGTGACTGTTAAATGCAGACCCTTCTACTTACTGCTGTGTATTTTAGTATATATGTATATAGCTTGGCTCTCAGTAAATTGCATTAAATTATCAGCAGTCAACAGAACAGATATACTGAGGCTATGCATCTTGTATCTGGGGATTACAGCCAGACTGACTTAAAGACTGTGCTCCTAAATTCTATCAGCACTTTACGTGCACCACCAGGGGAGCAAACACACTGGATAAGGTCTACTCAAACATCACACTGGGCTTCGGGGCTAAACCACTACCACACCTGAGCCAGTCAGACCATTTGTCTCTGCTCCTAATACCAGCTTACAAGATCTTCAATATCTTTACCAAGATCTTCGATCAGTCTTTATCCTAGTCCACCCTCCTGGTCTGCTTGAAGTTCTATCATCGTACGACTCCCTAAATAGCCCAAACTGATTACGAATGATTATCGTCCTGTGGCTCCAATCATTATGAAGTGCTTTGAGAAACTGTCCAACTGTCCTCCTCCGGTTTTTGGCCGTGTACACCAAGGACAGCCTGTCCTGGAGCGCCAACACCACCGCTCTTATCAAGAAGGCACAGCAGACATGACACTTTCTGAGAATACTTAAGAGGGTCCAGCTTACACAGCAGCTGCTTGTGTCCTTCTACTACTGTACCATAGAGAGCATTCTGCTGAATGTAAGGCTTTAAAGGGTCATTAACAGTGCCGAGAAAATAACTGGCAGTCCACTTCCCCCCTAGACGGACTGTACAGCTCCATCCAGGTCACTCTCTTTTTGAACTGCTGCCCTCAGACAGACGGTCCAGAGTGACAAAAACAAGGACCAATAGACTAAAGAACAGTTTCTATCCAAAAGCCATAACAGCACTGAACATTGAAAAAAGTCTGTGAAATATTACATTTGCGTGCAGTATTTGTTGTGGGGTTGTATGTTTATTTTTATTTTCTTCTTCATATTATTATTATTATATTTTTTCTGCACTGGAAGTTTTTGAGCGTCAAAATCATTGTACATTCAAAGACAAAGATATTCAATTCAATTTAATTCCTATATATTGGACCCCCACAAAAATGGAGGCTCTTCAAATAATCTAGTGGGTGGAGCTCGACAGGTGAGGGGCGGTTTTATGCAAATTTCCTCATCCTGATGTCAGGATAAGGGAGGTGTAGAGACACAAGTGGAAATACAAAAGTGAGTTTTGCATAATATATTTAGTATCAATCTGATTCAGTTAAAACAGTTAAAATAGAAATAGACAGAGACAGTGATTATTTCATTATTAGGTTCCACTCAAGTTATGCAGTTTCTGTGGAGATAAAATACAAATTCTTTGGCTGTTACATTTAGACAAAAACAAAATCTTCAAATTTCTCTGTCCCCTAATTCAGCGTTTAAAAAAAGTTCTTATCTGATGTGCAGTCACAATCTCAAAGGTTCATTCAGGGACTGTATTCCAGTATAATGCAGAAATCTGTAAAATTGTGATTGTTGGTGAAACTTGGTCTGCATTGCACTAAAATTGTGATTTACAGTAGATGAACAATACAGTACAATAGTTATGTGCATGCATTATGTTCAAACAGAAATTCATTACTAGATGACACATTATCTGCTTGTGTGGTGGGGCGGTCAGGGGAGTAAATTGAGGGGATAGATATGGTTATACAACTATGCTAGTTTATGTGGAAAACTGGCTAATAAAAGATGTCACTAAACCAGTTGATGGTAAAGTGATCAAGAAAGTAGGAATATCCATCTACGCCACCTGGGGAATTTCACCCCAGGAAATATTACTTTCACAAATCCAAAAGACACAGGTTTGTCTACTCTAAGAAGGAGCATGAGACGTGTTTCAAATGGCAACAAAAAAAAACCACACGCTTTATTATAAATCACAATAAAACAATACTAAAACCATGCCAAGGCTCATGATGTCAAGAGGAAACGGGTTGGCTGGTTTAAAAGTAAATAAAATAAACCTCAAAGAACAAAAAGAAAAATAATTAAACACAATAAATGAAGTTTTACCAGATCCACACTCAATGAGCAGGGTGGAGTTCCCTATAACCCTATACATTCACACACACACGTGCACACGTGACTGGAAACACCACCACCACATGCTACTATGATCTGGCAAGCTCCACTCCTGTAATACACAAAAATACATAAATAAAGCAACCACAAAAAGAAACAGCCTAACCTAGTAATAGTCATCACAATAGAGATAAAGCAAAAACACAAAGAAAAGGAAAGGAAATAAAAGAAACAAAAGCAGCCCTATCTAAACCCTATCTACACATTAAAAGACTAAAAATACATTCAATATGGTTAATTCAAAAGGGTCCTTTAAACTTGAAATCCGTGGCCTAAAACCACAGCTCCAAAATGCAAAGCCAAGATGGCTAACGTGATTGAGGGCAGATCTCGGCTCGCAGATTCAACCTCCAAAAGCTTCCACACTGGTTCTTGACGCTGAAAGCTTCCCCCAATGGTGATCGAGGGACACAAAGTTGTATAAGGAACTTAATTAGGCAAAACAGCAGCCTTGTCATGGGCTCACCAAGTTGTGTTTAGTGCCACTAGCCAACTGGAAAATAATGAGTGGCCATACAGAGCTAAACACTCCTAGCACCTGTCATAACTGAACAGAGAAAAGGGAACACATTTAGTAAGGACACGTCCAAGGTATACATTTTAAATGTAAAATACATAACGTGCCATACCTGCAAGTCATGTACAACCCCAATGACATAAGTGTCTTACTCTCTGCCCTTTTTAAATAACTAACCTATGAGCGTTACTGACCGAAAATTATCGAAAAGAAAATAGATATACTTTAAACGTGAACCCAAAAATTCTTTCCCGCTACACTTGGTTAAGTTTGTTTTGAGGAAGTCAAGTCAAGTCAAGTAGATTTTATTGTCATTTCTACCATATACACAGTACATAGTAAGAAAGAAACGACGTTCCTCCAGGACCATGGTGCAACACAAGAGCAGAACAGGACAGAACACAAGTGCAAAACAGGACAGAACAAGAGCAACAATACTCCAGGACAAGACAATGTATAGTGCAAATGACAATGGCTACATTGAGGAAAAGTACAGTATTTGACCAGTGCTGTAGTTTAGCAGCAGAGATGTGCAAGAGTGCAAATGTGCAGGAGAATGCAAGACACCAATAATAAGCAACAAATATGACTGTGCGGTTTGTAGCAGCATAAAAAAAGAGCAAGAGAGTGACATATGTTTTACAGAACTTGTGATGAGTTTTTTAACTGGTTATTAAAGTCTGAGTTTTCCAAGGTTGGTAGGAGTGAGGTAGGGGGAGGTGGGTGTTTTGTGATGTGTATGTGTGTGTATGTGTGTGTGTGTGTGTGTGTGTGTGTGTGTGTGTGTGTGTATGTTATGCTTTTTATGCTTATGCTTAAGTTCTGGTTAAGGAGTCTGATGGCCTGAGGGAAAAAACTCTTCCCCATTCGATTAGTGAAGGCCCGTATGCTACGGTACCTTTTACCAGACAGGAGGAGGGAGAAGAGTGTGTGAGGGGTGAGTGGGGTCATCCACAACGCTGGTGGCTTTGCGGATGCAGTGTGTGGAGTGAATGTTTGTGACAGAGGGAACAGAGACTCCAGTCATCTTCTCAGCTGTTATCACAATCCTCTGTAGGGTCTTGTGGTCCGAAGCATTGCAGTTTCCGTACCAGGCTGTAATGCAGCTACTGAGAATACTCTCCATCTGTAGAACATGGTGAGGATTGGGGGTGGGAGGTGCGCTCTCCTTAGTCTCCGCAGGAAGTAGAGATGCTGCTGGG
>JBBJLR010152936.1:0-15118 GCA_037577145.1 Brachypetersius gabonensis
TGTGTGTGTGTGTGTGTGTGTGTGTGTGTGTGTGTGTGTGTGTGTGTGTGTGTGTGTGTGTGTGTGTGAATGTAATATATGTACTGTATATTTATATACACACATGGTTTATTTGTCTAGTGACTAAATGAATGACAATAGTGTGGTGTTCGTATAATACATCATATTCTTGAAAGCTTGTCCATATAACTACGCGTATAGCCAAAATAATGAATTTACCTTCCTACTCTATTTGTGGAGCCCTGTATTAGTGCTCCACCTCAGTAAATGCTGTAAGCACAGCAGCAGATGTGTGTTTCCAGTGTGAGATGGGGAGAGCCTCTGTCTCCCCTGTGAAGAGTGACTCAGCATCCAGCCGTACTCTTCTGCTGGACTTGGTGGGAAGGGCTTAGTCACTGCCTTGTTTTTAGCAGCAGCTCAGAGATACGGAGGTGTTTTAATGACTCATTCACGGTGTCCGTGTCTGTGCTGCGAGCATGAGAGTGGGCTTTCTTCTCAGGTCAGCAAACACTGCAGTGAGGGGAGTCTGCTCTGCTGTCCACCTCACCATCATTATCCTCAGCATTAGCACTGTCTGTATAGATCATATCAGTAGTCGGGTTAATTTCAGGATTTTTTTTTTTATGGTAAATAGCAAAATAGACAAGGACACCTTTGAAATATATAATAAATATACAATGTTTCTGTAAGGTATTTATTAAATTGCGTTGTCACTTTTTGACTCACCCCAGCTGCCCTTGCATTTTTAAAAGATGACCCATGTCCTACCAACCCACAGGTGATGAATTACTTCTATAATTAATCAAGGAAGCAGAAATGTGGTTTAGTTTTTTTTCTTTCTTTACTGTACTTCTTGGATCAGTCAACACCTGAGAACCTGTGGACCACATATGGCTATAATCAGTAGAAAGCTCTATATAATGCATATCCATTGCTTTAAAAGTCGGAATCCCATAATTATACCTAAACAAGTCTGTATATGTGTTTGTTGCAGACAGTGAGTCTCGTGAACGGGTGAGACAGACGTATCCGGAGCCGCCTGGTGATGAGGCCAGTCTGGAGCTCCAGCAGCAGGCTCTGCTACGAGAGCAGCAGAGGAGACTCAATAACATGAGGAGAGCCAGGGCCAATGGTCAGACACACACCCGGACACACATTAGGGCAGTAACTAATTGTGTATTTACCAGTTACCTTAAGATTTATTGAGTAATTTACTGAACAATAACAAAGTCCTTAAATACTTCTCTGGTTTGTATGACGTTGTTAAAAGCTGGTAGTAAATGGTAGTAAAAAAAAAAAAGGTATGTGACACAAAATCTGTGTCCATCAGACGTCACGCGCAGACAGGTGTCTTGATTACTGGAATTGTAATCTGAACATGTACACCAGGGGGCACTGTGTAAACCAGCTTTCAGCACAGCTCCATTCCTGCAATGTGGTCATGTGGAATTTTTCAATAACAAAGTTAATCATTTACCTGAACTCCAACTTTTAGATGGAGATTTGGGATTCAGCACCCATTTATCTTCATAAATCATGGGGTTTGAGGCACAGTCTTCATTCACACACACCCTCAGACTTGCACTGTCTGTGTATTTACTCGTCTCTATCTCGTTAGATTACTTTGACCTGTCATCTCCGATGAAACCTCCTAATCAGCGGGTGAGTGAGATGGATGTGGCAGTGCTGGGCGCAGCGCCGGCCTGTTTAACTGACCCAGTTTTTTCACGGCCTTTCAGGATAACTGCACTCTGTTTCCTCTCTCTCTGACAGGCCTGTTTATTGACATGACATTTTTATTGATGTGTTTACGCCTGCAGAAGGAGAGCTACGCAGAAGAGGCCGAGAGACACTCCCTGCTGCAGTCCGAGAGCGCTTTTATTGGTGAGCGTCCCAAAACATTAATCCATCCAGAACTTTAAACCAGGGAGTGGAGGTGAAGTGCAGGAGGTGTTGAATGCTCTGGGTCACCATCACACACTACCTGAAGGCAAAAGAGTACAAAACAGAAGCTTTTGAACTTCCTGAACAGTGTAAACAAGAGAACAGTGTGTGTGTATATTCTAGAACAGGGAGAACTTTAAGAACTCCCTGGGGAAGAACATTTTAGAATAGTGATCTCCAGCTCTCCTCCTGGAGTTCAGCTTTTCTGCTGTGTTTTACCCCAACCTGCATCTAACATGCTGCCCCCTCCCACTTATTAAATGCTTGATCCAATCAGGGGGTTCTGAAGAAGTTTAATCAGGTGTTGCAGATCATTGATGAAACTAGATTGGTGTGGTGTGGTGTGGTGGTGGCCTACTGGGTAGGATACTTGCCGCTGGACCAAGAGGTCATGGGTTCGAATCCTACCTTTAGCATAGCACCACAGGGTTCCTGGGCAAGAACCTTAACCCCAAGTTCCAGGGAGACCAAATAAAATTTATTTGTCATCTGCCTCCTGCAACAGTGTTGCCTCTTCAAGCACCTGCAGTGAAACAGGCCTGGAAACATGAGCCTTAACAGTTCACAAATAATCTTAATAATTAAAAATCAGTCCAAATATATGTTATCAGTAGGTTATGGGAAAGGTCAGTGGTTTCAACAAACCTGAAATTAAACATGGATAAATGCAAATGCACTTAAATGCAACACATTCTGTAAACATGCAATATTATCTTAAGCATTTTTAGCACTTGGTGGAAACAAACTACATAGTTCACAAAAATGATTTTTTTCCACCCTGTAACTGCACAGATCCTAATGGTTACTCGTTTATGACGACTCCTCAGCCAGAGAGGCGGAACGGACAGAGCTCTGCTAGAGAGAGAAGACGACAAGCCAGGAGGACAGACTTTGATGATGCAAGTACCTCATTAAACGGACAGTTACTGTGAGGCGAAGTCACTGGCAGACCAGTAGACTTTGAATGCACCTCCACTAGGCAGAATAAAAGGAGTTTTGACATTAGAGCTGAGGTGTGTAGTAATGATGGGCCATGGTTGCGTGCAGGGCATGGAGACCCCCAACAGAGAGAGGAACAGCCAGTCCCTCGGTTCAGCGAGCAGCCTCCGTCTGGACCGAGTCCGGGAGCACAACCAGCGCCGGATGAGAGCACTGGATGGCTTGAGTGCACAGGGCTGGAGATCAGGTTAGAAAACTGACTCATAGGACCTGTTTTGATTGAAATGTTTTCTGTTGGTGTTTTTTTGTGGCCCATGTTTTTTGTAGACCATATGGAAAATCATATTTTTCTTACTTCTTACAAAAGGTTTTATGTGGTACTTAAACACTGTTGAGGCTTCAGAACATGCCATTCACTCGCCTGTCCCACAGCAGTTTAGCCTCACCCTGTCTTGACTGCTGTTTGAATAAGGCACAACAAGGATAAGTAAGTGTAAAGTGACTATTTGTGATGCCACTAGCAGTCTTGGGATTCGAACCCGTGACGTCCTGATCGCAGGAGCAACATCCTAACCACTAGAACACCAGCCGCCCCAAGGGCAGTCTGGTCACTAATATACATTAGTCTAAAAGGCATAGTAACAAAAACAGTCTGTTTTGTTCTAAGGGATAAAGAGTCTGGGAAATGATGTAGAAATGTATTAAGACTGTTTATTGTCCATAAAAAATGGACCTCAGGGAAGCAAAAACCAGGGTATAGGAAGGATATAGGATATGAGCCCATTAAGCCCAAGGGGAATTTACTGAGTATTGCAATTTTCTTTTATGTTAATTTTGTGCATGTTTGAATTTACATGCACAAAAGGGATGAAAGTAGACTTCAGTCTTGGCTTTAAAATTAATGTTTTGGAATAAAGTGAAAAAAAATTTGTATGTGAAATAATTAACATAATGATTCATTCTAATGTTCCTCACTCTCCAGGAGAAATATCTGCTAACGAGGATGATGACCCCTGGCAGCATACCCCATCTCCATCTGATGCGCGCCGCGCTTCCACAACGACTGTTGCCACGGAGCCCTGGTTACGCCCAGGCACCACAGACACACTGAAGAGGTTGATGGCGGGGCGAAGGCCGTCAAGCCGTGCCCCACTGAGTCGCGACTGGGAGGGGCCTTCCACCTATCACGGTTAAACTCAGGGTCATCGCTGTAACACTAGCAGCACTTTCACAATACCGAATCTCTTTTTCCCTCCAGAGGAGCCATATACTCTTGGCAGTTCTGTGGTAAAAGTTCAATTCCTGTGATGGGCTCCACCACTCTGGTTAGGATACGCAGCTCAGATAATGAAGGACTTTCCATTCACACACTGATTCTCTAGATTTTGACCAAACCCTGCACAACAACTTCAGCTTGGATGAGGTTTTCTGCAAGTGTTCTTTAAAGCCTCTAGACACTACCACAGAGCACCTTTGTTGTCAGAGAATACAGAGGTCAGTTCAGTCACTTTAAGGACTGGTTTTATTCTGTTTTCTTGTTTTTCTGTGTAAAATAAAAATGAATTTGCAGTGCTCTTATGTAGACTATAAGCAGTAATGCACTGTGACAGTTGCACAGTCTTCACAAAGGTCAGATGGATTCTGGTCTAAAGCCATAAAGCAGAAGCATAGACAGAAGAACAAAACCAACGTCAACCGGTGTGACTTGCCCTCCTGCCAGCCAGCAGAGCCTGGGAGGAAATAGTACACAGGTCCCATCTGCTGCACCCTGCTGCATGTGTGTGTGTTTGTGTATGTGTGTAAGAGTGAAGCCTAGTACGATGACTAAATCTGCAAGTATCAAATGCCTTTTGTTTACAGAATGTATTTCAGGTTTGTAATTATGATGCCTGTGAGAAAATGCCTATTTAATAAATTCTTTTATTCTTTTATTTAGTTTTGTTTTATGTAGGGTTTCTTTTATGGGGCCTGTATCATGTTAAACCTAATTTTCCTCACTTTTTTTTTTTTTTTTTTAAAAAGTGGGTTTTATATGATGTTTAAACACTGTTGAGGCTTCAAAGCATGCCATACACTCCCACGTTCCACAGCAGTTTAGCCTCACGCTGTCCTGACAGCTTTCTGATTGAGGCACAATACAGTCATTAACATATTAGTCTTGAAGGCACAGAACAAAAATAGCCTGTTTAGTTCTAACAAATAAAGATGCTGGAAAATGGAGAAAAGAATTAAGACTGTTTATGGTCCTAAATTGACCTCAGGGAAACCAATAAAGCATTGATAGGAGCTCTTTAACATGGAGGGTTTCGAGGGACTGCGCTGTGCTAGACATCCTCCACTCCCTGGTCAGACCAGCTCAAGATTATCTGCAATGCCATCATTTACCTGCTCCAGCAGCTTCAACAAACTGATCAAGAAAGCTGGCTGTGCAACTGAACAACCTGGAAACAAAGGAGAAAATTGTCCAGACTTCAGGCCATCATAGACAATGCTGATCACCCTCTCCACAGTGGTGGAAAAACTGACTGACTCACCAGCATAAAGTGAACTGAACACCACAGAAAATCCTTCCTTCAAACCACCATTAGACTCTATAACTTCAAACTCTTTGAAACTCATCACTTGATAACTCATCACCTTGTCACACACCCATCACTCTATAACTCCAGTCACACAGCCACCATCAGAATATAAATCCTCCCCGTCACCCACCTATCAGTCTCTATAACTCCACCCCTTGTCACACACCCATCATTCTATAACTCCTCTCACACACCGACCCATGGCTCTCTATAACTCCTACCCCTGTCACACACCCATCAGTCTCTATAACTCCACCCCTGTCACACACCCACCCATCAGTCTATAACTCCACCCCTTGTCACACACCCACCATCAGACTATAAATCCTCCCTGTCACCCACCCATCAGTCTCTATAACTCCACCCCTTGTCACACATCCATCAGTCTCTATAACTCCACCCCTGTCACACACCCACCCATCAGTCTATTACTCCACCCCTTGTCACACACCCACCATCAGACTATAAATCCTCCCTGTCAGTCACCCACCCACCCATCAGTCTCTATAATTCCACCCCTTGTCACACACACCCATCAGACTCTATAACACTTTCACACATCCACACAATAACCTGTGAAATAGCCTGTTGCCACTTTCTGGTGCAATTGCTTACTGGGTTTAAGTAACTATTGTGTAGGATTATGTGCATTATTTTGCTATGATCTACAACAGTCTACCATGTGCAATGTTCTTATCAGGTGCTAAAACTGTCATTATGTGCAATTTCATACGTGCACTAGTCTTACCCTGTGAATAACATTACTTATGTCAATATTACATACTACAGATTTGTACTATGTGAAGTAATGTTGCTTCAGTAAACATTACTTTTACTTCCCAGTAACAAAGTTCCATTAACATTACAGTAGAGTTACTTATCTATAGTATTTTATACCCATCATTTGTGTAGATGGCACAGTGTCTTTCATAGTTTTTTTTCTACTGATTTTTTTTTATTTATTACTTATTAGATTTTGATCTAATATTTTATATTTTTGTCTTTGCTTCTGTACAGTCATAACAAGCATTTTCCTCCAGGATCAATTAAGTTCTAAACAACCTAAAATCTAGTACAGTTGAAAATCTGGAAGTGACCCCAGTCTGTCACTTCGTCTTTGGTTGTTTGGTGCAGTATTTGGCAGACACTTTTATCCGAAGCGACTTATAGTTTTTGCACATCATAAGTGTAGGTGAAAGCAGTGTTGGGAGTCTTGCCCAAGGACTCTTATTGGTGCAGTGTAGTGTGTCGTCCAGAGTAGTAATCGAATCCCTCGCTTCAGCTTTGAAGGCCGCAATGTTATCCACTACATTAACCAACCAGAGCTGCTGTTTTTCAGCCGAACACTGAAGAAGTGGATTTTTTTTGCCTCACAAATAAACCAAGTTCAAAAACTTTATTGACCTATGACCTGATTAGGGTGAGCAGGATGATGACCAGTACTGTACAGAGTTTTACAGATCGTTTATTCCACATAGAAAACTTTACAGTGCTGTACCATTATACACTTCTCCACCGTAACCAGGAATGCTTCGGATCCTCACACCAACAGCTTAAAGCGCCACTAATGTTATTTTGTTATATTCTATACAACACAGCCCGTCCCCGAAACCAAAGAGATTTAAATATATTAGCTTTTTTTTGTTTTAAATTTGTACACATACAGTGAAGCTTACTTCAGAGGGATATATATAGACCAGTGATTCAGATGCAGCTCACGTTAGGTTGCAGTTTTGTTTTTGTTTTTTCCTCATTTTTTTTTTCAAGTTCCAGTTTGGAAGGATTCCCAGTCGTCGCCTTCTTCATACGTTTACTTAAAAAAGCATCAGTACATATAAAATGGAATAATTTAACTATATATAAGAGTATATATAGTTGATATCGATTTAGAAATCTCGGACGATCTGGGAGAGATGGCATAGTTTAAATAAATTATCACAAAAAGTAAAAATCTCCAGTGCATTTGAAAAGGAAAGAAAAAGAAAAACAAACAAGTGCAGCAAATTCAGAGAAACCCCCAAAAAAGATTCAGAAATAAAATCTAGTGTTATGAGATTATATTACAAAGCCGCTTTTTTTTTTCTCTGTACAACTAATTAATTCCGAGGAGCTATCCATGCTAATGTTAGCCATTAGCTGTGCAAAAGAAAAGGAACAAAACAAAAGGGCATTAGAATCATCGAGTAATAGATGGTACTCATCGTTTGAACTACTGATCAGTTGCTTGATGAAACCTTTTATCATTCTTCAGACAGCTTTAAGATAATGTCGAGACAAAGCGAGAAACACACCGTTTTGAAATATATTCGAACCTCCCGAGAAGCTCGCCGGAGGTTGATTAATCGAATAGTTGTTATAATCATCGGTATGATCCTGTAGATGATTTCCGAGTCTATTGTACAAAGCCCTGGTCATTCGGTCCAGTTATGTGTTGTGGTTTTTTGTCCCAGGATCAGCACGAGTGTCCAGTGTAGACCCTGGCAGAGACTGTGGCATGCTACCGGTACCTTCAGCACGCTCTCCAAGAAGCTCCTAGCTGGCTGATGAAAAGTCCAGTCGCTGTCTCTTGGCTTCCCTTAGTGCCCTTTCTTTTCGGGGAGAGAGATTAGATTAGAATTCTAAACTGGACGGCAGATAAAGCGAGGGATATTCCGATTACTTCGGCGCGGTGGAGGAGCGTTCTCAGGCCTCCTGTGGGGTCTGAGGGCTGGGGGGCTCCGAGCTCAGTGCCTGCTCCGGCTCCAGCGTCTGAGCGATATGGAACACCAACCCGATCCGCAGGAAAAACTTCCTCAGCACGGCCCTCAGCTCCGGGATCAGGTCGAACTGCATGATCTCGCACAGGAGAGGGTAGTAGCGGGTGGCGTGCTCCTTGAACTGATGGGAGATGCAAATGCAAAAACAAAGTTTATTACTGTGGCAATGAGTGCTTTTTGCCAGTATAGTACCGTGCAACACTCTTAACCTGCCCCTTATTTCTTTATATTGTGGTCATTTTTACTCCTTTATGCCAATAAAACTGTTTGATGTTTGACACATGAAGTTTAAATGAAAGAAATGGGATCATAGTGTTTTATTGCAAAAAGCCTAAAGATACAAAGAGCCTAGATAAAGGAGCTCCAACCACTCAGCATTCAGCACCACCAGTATACTGATCACCGCCTGATCATCTGGAATCATCTGCTCCTGGTTCTTCACTGGTTCAGGACTTCAGTTAGATGTTCTTTGTTCTGCTTGAATGGTTCATACGTAGGTCACTGCGTGTCTTAACAAACAAAAACATTTCTCTGAAAATGGTCAGGTTCAGAGACTGGACTGACGATGAGAGTCTTTCAAAGTCTTTCAGGAAGCCTGGAGAACTGTTCCTCAACACTACATTAAAAATACTAGTCTGGATCTTTGGAGGCAAAATACTGAAAAAATTAGGAGTGGCTCAAGACTTTTGCCCAGTTACTGTGTATAATATAGATCAGCATTAGAGCACATAGAGATGAACAGTAATGCAATAAAATCAATCCCAATCATCATTGGTTAAAAAGTTGAGAAATCTGCTGGTTAGAAGAATATACATTAGAAGAATACTGCCGTGGTTCCTGGTCCGTTCCATCAGCATTTCATTTAACTGAGGATTGATTAAATAAAGAAGGGATTGGACTGCCCAAATTGGGCTTCCTCCAGAAGAGCAGAGGAAAAGGTGTAACACACTCCCAATGTTTTCCAAAACACATGGGAATCCTGGAACTACTGCCACATGATCTAAATAAATAAAACCAGAATTCTAATTCGAACTCAACTCATTCAAGACAATACTGCAGAGAATGGATTAAAATCACTTCATTCCATCAGGAAACAAAGCGCCTGTGCTTATGTATCGATTCTAACTCAGCTGCACAGGTGGGTGGCTGACTAAAATAAATTGAGTTTTTTTTTCTGCATTGCTCATCCAAAAAGCGGAGGATGAAGGAGTCAAGACAGTTTGAGGAGCTATTTTTCTCTTGCTCTCTGGAAATCCACAAAAACAAATAATCACTAGTTCCAGCTATCATGATTTGTTCTAACTCTGAATTGGTTATAATGAGTGTATGATTACACCCTCTTGTCTCTCCTCTTGACTCAGTCATTCATTAGTGGTGTAATTGAAGCGGATTAGATATGACATCTGCTTAATCGTTCTTATGGGTTCTCCTGCTGCAACCGCCAAGGAGGTGGAACGGAAGGGCCGCAGACACACTTCAGCCCTCGTGGAGGTTAAACAGACCTGCAGTTTGAGACGAACGCAGCTGAATGATTTGTATGACCTGCTGCACCGGGTGCTTTCCGTTCCGACTTGGAAGAAATTCAGGCCTTGAATGTGATCACATCCACCTAAAATGCCTCTTAAACTCGGAGTAAATGAGAAAACAATTCTCCTTTCACAGAGTGTTTCTGAAGTAACTGGGCATTTTTTTTTGACAACAGTTAGTGGTGGTGGTGGTATTGGGGTATGGAGATGTTTTAGAGAAGGGAAAAAAGTCATTGTTTGAATATCAGGGGAAAAAAATACATGAGATGAATTGTGCTAAATGTGACCAACTTATCATACATTAATTTCAGTTTCAGATGGCTTTAATATGCATTTAATATGCATTTAATTAATAAGGTCACCAAAGAATATCGTCGTTAGTCTATTCACAAAGTTGGGTTGGGAGCTGTGTCAATACTACGCAAGCTATAATGACTTTCACCTTGATATTTTAGCGCGGATGTATACCTAGCCGACTTGCCATGTAGGGGGCGAGAACAAGTCTTCGAACCTGTGTGTTTGCCTACAGTGAAACAGGGACGTCACTAGGACGGAAAGACAAGGGGGGCTTAGCCCCCAGGGTTGTAGGAAGAAATTAGCGTGTATAGAGGGCTGAAAACTTTTCACCAAACCTTTCCTTTCACTTAAGGAAACAAGTAAAGTTAAGCAGTGAACAGTTATGGACACTCGTAGAATTGTTCTGTTGAACTGAGTACAAACAGAGCTACCAGAGAAATATTACTAAGTGGGCTCTGGTTGCTACTCGCTAACAAGCAGCGCCATGTAGCTTCGCCTGGGTCCTAATGCCCACCTTCTTCGGCAGAATTCAAATGAGCCATTTTAATCTAGATTAATTTCAAGATTACAGTGAGATTAATCTAGATAAAAAAATTAATCTATGCCCACCCCTAATATATATTTATTAGTGGTGGGTCGTTATTAGCGTTAACGTGAGACTCTTATCGGGCGATAAAAAAAAATATTGCGTTAATCTATTCACAAAGTTGGGTTGGGAGCTGGGTCTATACTACGCAAGCTATGATGACTTTCACCTTGATATTTTAGCGCAGATGTATACCTAGCCAAATTGCACTGTAGGGGGCGAGAACGAGTTTTCGAACCTGTGTGTGTGCCTACTGTGAAATTACATGCTAACATGGATGCAGCTATGAAGACGCCGGGTTTGCTTCAGGGAAAATTTATTTTTAAGAAGCTTCCCAATGGAAACCTCAACAAGACTAAGGCTGTTTGCACCTTGTGCAATGAGGAATTAGTTTACTGTAAGAGTTGAGAAATCCGTTCTCAAAGACTTACTTTTGGGTAGCATACATATTCTGAATGCCTTTGGCAGAATTCAAATGAGCCATTTTAATCAAGATTAATCTAGATCAGTGGTTCCCAACCTTTTTTCCTTGAAGCCCCCCTTGTCTGTGTCCAAGACAAGCCGGCCCCCCCAACCCCAACTCCTACCACCATAGACGCACAAAAATAATGAAAAAATAATAACAGTGGTTGTAGGTTTTTATACTTATATAAACACACACACACCCTTTTACGTTTCTCAGACTTTGGGATTGTATGAATTTAATGTTTTTATGAATATAATTTTAGACTAAATTGTGCGCCCCCCCAGTGATCTCTCGCGCCCCCCTCAGGGGGGCCCGGACCCCAGGTTGGGAACCACTGATCTAGATTAATTCCAAGATTACATATATAAATAAAGTATAAAATGGGATTGTACCATTCCTAATTATCATCATCATCATCATTACAATCGCCATCGACGGAGAAGGAGTTCTTACCCTGTCATCACTGATCTTCAGCACTTTGGTGAGGAAGAGGAGGAGGAGGTTGGTCCAGGCCTCGCGGTGGCTCTCTGACGTCAAGGTAAGGAAATAAGCCACAGCATCACTGCACACACTGCGGAAGAAAACAACACAGAGCAACACTAAACACCTTCACAGAGCTTTATGGGTACAAACATTTGGAAGTAATTAAGCCACGTAAACACATCGCTAAAACCTCTGGAATCACACCAGGCAACTGCGTTCTGCAGGGATCAACTTTTCCATTCCATTTTAATTCAGTTTACTGTCAAGTTTAGAAGAAAAGTAAAAGTAGCTGATACGAGTCGCACAGACAGAAATGGCACTCTAAACATATTTCACTTAGGTCAAACAAGTGAAAACGTCACATTTGTCCTTTCTGCACTTCTGTAATCCTCATCTGCCCTTGTGCCTCCTACTCACTCAAATCTCCATGACCTAATCACCTGCCAAATCTCCTTTAGCCTGCTTCAGTGAGCTTCCATAATCAAGCCTCCATGTCTGGGAGCTCTGAATGTGCACACACACACAGACACACACACAGACTTCCAAATGGACTAGAGATCCCATGGCTGCCTCTTGGCTCCACTGGTGGCCTCCCAGCAGCAGATAGGCTGTGAACTAACTCATTCAAGTTGCCAAGACCGCACTGTACTGCCAGGCCGGCCTCATCTCAGCCATGAAAAAGGAGCACAATTTAGGCTTCATGCGAAACTGCAGCCCTTGTTTGTGCGATCTGCAAGCCAGATAGTATTCAGTAAACCTCAGTATATAGTTCAGCATATGGATTTTTTCTCAGAACTGAATTAACAATTGTTCACAGAAGCTCCTGCAAATTCACAGACATTCTACAGATTTGTTTTGCAGTTTTTTTGGCAATATATAATTTTTTATGCAATTGAATGCTAAATTATTAAGAAAAATATGTAATAATATTTAATTTAAATATTAATGTACATTAAGGCATTAAAAAGCACATCTTGGAATGGTGAAATACCACAAGTAGCCAAGCAAGAGAGCATTATTAATTTCTCCTTGCTGCTGATTGCCTGCTGCCATGTGACGCATCTCTGGCAACTGCAGTCCAACATTCCTGCATCAGCAACAGTTTCCCCCGTGGAGCGTCTTGAGTATTCTCATGTTATTTTGTTTAGTTCTACTTAAAGCCCTATATTTTTATTGCTGCAAACTAAATTCATTTATTACTGTATTTACCTGCTTATACCAAAGAAAACGACAGCACAGAAGGAGCACAAAGTACGGTTCAGCATGTTCTTTTCAAAGCTCTAAACATTTACAAGAATGGATGAAAGAAAGTAACACAAACACTTCTGATCAGCTATAAAAAAAACCAGATACGCTTTTGTGTTCATAAGTTCTAGTTCCTCATTAAAACAAAAGAGAGTAGAGGAAGTCTCTTAGCCTTTACATGCTCTGTCCTTTTCACCAGTCAGACTCTGCAAACATTTAGGGGCAGTCACACTGACATCACAGGCCTAACCTCTAAATGCTTCCCCTGCAAAAAAAATATGATATGGACAAAATAACATTTTGCTACTGCCTTGTAACAGGTGGATTAGTTATGTGACATGGCTAAAAACTGGGCTGCATTATTATTTGCCCATTTTCTCTCCAGTTCAGTCATGTCCAGTTCCACCCACCAACTAGAAAGAACCACTTGTATATTGCAATGTTCTGTAATATACCCACCTCAAAAAATTAACAATGGAATAAATAACAATTAAAAAGGGCCCTTTATTTATGAAGCATCAATGCTGCACTATCACTTATCTGTAACTACTTATAACATCCAAGATGATGTATAATGGAAAACATTTTCATTTCTGTAAGTTGGTATTACCAACTGGTAGCCTAATGGGTAGGGCGTTTGCCCTGCGATCAGGAAGTCATGGGTTCGATTCCCAAGACCGCTAGGCATCACTGAGGTACCCTGAGCAAGGTACCGTCACCACACACTGCTCCAGGCACTGTCCGCTGCTTCACTTGGTAAATGGGTTAAATAAAGAGGTTGAATTTCTTGCTGTTCACACTGTGCGCTGTGGTGTGTTCATGTATGACAGAATTTTCACTGTAATCATAACGTAGCTTTAACACACTATATAGACAAATGTATTGGGACACACTTGTTGTCTGGGTGAAGATGAAGATTCTTTATTTGTCACATGTGTAGTCATAAAAGTACAATACACAGAGAAAAGAGAAAATGCATCTTTCTTTGCATTTAATCCGTTCACCAAGTGAAGCAGTGGACTGCCACTAACGAGGTGAGAAGCAGTGTGTGGGGACGGTACCTTGTTCAATGGTACCTTAGCGGTGACACTAGCGATTGGGAATACGAACCCAACCCTCTGATTGCAGGGCCAACAGCCTAACCACACGGCCATCCAGCTGGGTTTGGGTTAGGCCCCTTACTTCCAGGGAAGAACAATCTTTATGTTTCAGCAGAACAAGACATTTTGGACAACACCATGCTTCCAACTTTATGGACAAAGTTTGGGGAAGGACCTTTTCCATTCCAGCATGACTGTGTCCTAGTGCACAAAGCAAGCTCCATAAAGACATGGCTGGATGAGTTCAGTGTGGAAGAACTTGACTGGTCGCAGAGTCCTGACCTCAACCCCATCCAACACCTTTGGGATGAACTGGAACAGAGATAGTGATCCAGACCTTCTCGTCCAACATTAGTGTCTGACCTCAAAAATGCTGTACAGAATGAATGGACACCAATTCCCACTGAAACTCCACAATCTTGTGGAAAGCGTTCCAAGAAGAGTGGAAGCTGTTATAGCTGCAAAGGGGGACCAACGCCATATTAAAGTCTATGGATTTTAATGCAATGTTGTTAAAGTCCGTGTTGGTGTAATGGTCAGGCGTCCCAATACTTTTGAACATAGTGTATTTCTTACAAGTTTATAGCCCGCTTCCCTCAACAAACATCAAGGAAAAAAGCGTGCTTTGGAATGAAGCCATTTTCACATAATATTACACTAACGGCCTGTGGGTTTACATTCACACTAAACTGAGGTTTTGAATCAGTTGGTCTCTGTTTACAGAGTGTTGATTAGCTATTTAAAGATCTGAACCTTCTTATTTGTAATGAAAACCTGCAGCCACATGGGTCCTTTGCACATAAGACAGAACAGATGCTCTAAATGTTCTCTGCACTTGAGAAGCTGAGGACTTGGGACATATACGCTGAATAGTGTGTCTTCAGAGGAAAGCTGTGGAAGAGTGTGTGTGTGGAAGAGCTGTGGAACACTGTGGCACAGCAGCCTGTGTGAGACAGTGATGTCTTACTTAAGCAGGCGTCTCTGCACCTCTTCCCAGGCGTCCTGCCTGCTGGGGTCCGTGTACATGCGGAAGAGAATCCGCAGCCCGCAGGCCAGACTGCTGGTCTCCTGTTTCAGCAGATTGGGCTTAGACTTCCCTTTGAAACCTGACGAGCAAACACACACAAACACACACACACACACACACACACACACACACAAACACACACACACACACACACACACACACACACA
>JBBJLR010152944.1:0-15118 GCA_037577145.1 Brachypetersius gabonensis
TCCCTGTTATTGTCTAAATTTTTGGGGTAATAAATATTAAACTAATGAAAATGGTGTTTCTTCTCATACATTATTAGAATTATTAAAGGGAACTTTTTCTTATTTCATTAAAATTCAGAGCAAATAGGTCAAGCACTCATGTAAATAACAATATCCCTAACTTATTGTGAGTAGTGTAGTAGTTATTCTTCTTGTAAATACACTGGTGCTGGTATTTGGATGAAAATATTTGTTTTGTTTGCAGTGTTTTGATGACTTTAGAACATTTTGTGTATAAAATGTATAAACTGCTGTTCCAAGATGCATGTGACTGCAGAGTGGTGTGTGAGGAGTTTGATAAATATTTCTTAGCATTTGTGAAAAATATAAGTAACGTACCCTGAATGTCTGTACTGGCAGTTTATTTCAAGATCCAGCATCTGCGAGAGCTCCACCAATCATCACATACAGAAGAGTCCAATTAACAACGTGATAATTTTCATATGTGACCAGCTGTCCCAGTATCCTCACTGTCTGAGCGGGACACATAATGGTGTTGTAAAAACCTAATGCTCCACTTAAACTATCTAGACAACAAATCAGAAAATAAAACCTGTCTCCTTTACCTTCTGCAGGAGATGCATCCAGAGGCAGTATGTCCTTTAAAGCAGTATCCAACAAGTATCATAATCATTATCTCAGGATTCAGGATGGGTTTGTAGCCACCTGGCAAGATCCAAGACCCTGCTCAAAGTCTCTCCAGAAAAGGACAGCCCCATACGATTATCTGAAGGGACTAAAATGTGTTTTTATGCTTGAATCAAAGACACCATAACTGAATGGAAGTAAAGGAAGAGCTTCTTTTAAATTGTGCTCTAGTGCCCCTCACTTCCAGTGGCATGCTTTGCAAGGCAAATCCTGGAGGCCTGAAGATGAGCAAGAGATGTTCTGGGTAAGTACATAGTGCCTTCAATAGTTCTGAAAGTCATTCAGAAAACAAAGCAGCTACTTATAATGTCAGAATAAAATGGTAAAACTGATAAAGCCAGTAATAGCGATGTTACCCTTGAAATTTAAGGAAAAGTACACTGCACACTTTAAGGCACTGTGATGATGCTTGATTTACATGATCAACACATGACCAATGACTCCTGATCAAAGCTTCCTTCAGTTCAGTTAGGAAGTTGCTATAATTACCAAGTAGAACCCTTCCTAATGCAATATTTTATCATTTAACACTCCCATTTAACACTCCCAAACAACATGCTATGTTAATGTTTACCCTTAATGCTTTAGAAAATACACACTTTCAAACATTAGAAGCATTTGGACCTTTCAGTCAAATGATCTTTAAGCCAGTATCCAGGGTTTTGCAGACAGAATGCCTACAAATTTTTGCTCATTTCTAACTCAAAATACATAAATCTGGCAACCCTAAGCACAGAGTATTTATAGCTGCTGTTTCACTTTTTGTCCTCTAGATGTCACTAAAAAGCATTGGCTTCAGAACCTTGGAGCATTGAACTCCTCTCCAAGTTATTTGTTTGAATTGAATAAAGTTAAATCGCTTGTTTTCGAAGGAAGTATGTTGATACATATTTGAACTAAATCCTTTTATAGCCCATTTTAGTTTGATAAGCCAAAACAATGTTTTATATAAATTAAAATCTCAAAAACACCACATCACCTTTTGTCCTCTTTCACATTGTACAATATGCAATATTTTAAGATATGGGCCTAACATGGGGTCAAAGTGGCTTCACAAGTCTAGACTGTTTAGACTCTCTATTTTCTCAACACAGATTACTTCTAACTGTTTCACTAAAAGTTCAGTTATGTTCCATTAACGTATAAAAAATGACAGTGTGTTCTCAGAATAGGAATCAGGAAACTGCTTAATTTCTGATGGATTTAATGATATACATAACTGAATTGAATGGAATTGAACTGAAGAGTTTTGGAGACTCTAACAAAAGTTGTATTTACAAAAAATCATGAATCATTCGACAGCATAAATGTATTCTTCCCATCAACCCTAACCAAGCTCATGTTGTGTTGTAAAGCCTTAATACTGTTCAAGACATCTCTTTCTAGAGATAAATAGACAAAGATAGAGACAAACAGCTCCTTTGATTGTCTACTTTTGATTTGCCTGTTGGGGGTCACAGATGTTGTGGGTTCATCTTCTCTGTCAAAAGGGAAATGACAGTTATGTCTCTGTGGTCTAAAGTAGGTGTGTGTCTTTCCGGGCTCTGTGTGCAGAGTTTCTAGCTGATCTTTATAATGTCTGGTACATCCAACTAGAAAAGCATGATCACACCCCAAGACTCACCAAATAATTGCAAACTAAAGTGAGAGAAGATCGTCCACTGATATACAGGTTCTTGCTAATACTCTTAGTAGATAAAGACCTTAACATGCCTTATAGACCCTGGTTTGGATCTGAAATGAGTAAGAAAGTTTGTAGTCAACAAGCATTTCCAAATAATGGGCATTCCAAACTACAGACACTGTATCACCACCCAACCATCACTCAATCACAAAGTGTCAGGACATTTTGTACGGTTGACCTTAACCTTTTTTACAGTTTGGAATCCAGCAATTCCAAGAAGCCCATTATTTTATATATGCCGTCTCATATTGCATGGTTTACTGTTGTTGAGGTCTATATTACAAGACACCTCTGCCATAGAGATGTCATAAACCCATTTTGGAAGCCCTCTAGAGGTGAGTGTCCTACCTCACAGGTGGCTCATGGACCAGGGTCCTCAGTGACTTCACAAAGCATCAGAATGGAATGATTAACCCAATCAAAAGCTTTACTCACGTCTCAGAACTGATTGTTGACTGATGACTGATTTCATGAGCAATTTACTGTGATGTTGCAAACCCTCTGAAACCCGCTACTGAGACAAACATGAGACAAATCTCAAAATGAATTAAAACTAAAACATAGAAAAAAATCTCATTATTACTCATTACTCATTATTAGCTTCAATTTTATTTCGTGGTTTTGTCAGTTTCATGTCAACCTATTTGTGCTACATTTGGTGAAGAACAACTGCTTTGCAAAAACAGGAAGAATGACAGAGTTACCGTGGGGTGAACTTTTCCAGGAAATGATGCACCCACAACCTTTTTTTTTCTTTATGTTTCTCACAGGGGTTTATCTGTGCAGCACATACGTTATGATGCTGATTCTAGAACATTAAGTTAAAACAAATCCAGATAAAGATGATAATATTTTAGAGACCCATACTGTATTACTGTTTTACAGCTGATATATTTTCTTGTTTTATTCATCTATGTGGTACTTACCATACAAAGCAATAATCTAATCCACATCACTTATTTAGGATGGTCGCTTCTTGCCAAAAGATGAATTATGTGGGATTAAAACTCACACATGCGAGTATGATGAATATACACAGGTTTCAGAGATGCATCTAGTACTTAGTTCAGTTGCTTTTATGAATGACTGACATATTATTTTTAAAAAGCATTGTTTAACATGAGCTTCTGCTGGGGTATGACACAGGATGATAAGATCTGTAATTCCACCTCCTGGTGCATTAAGAAATGAATGAACGTGTATAAACACATTTTCTTTTCTTTTGGCTCTGAGCCAAGTGTGGCTGAGAAAGTACAGGTAGCATCATACTTTCATTTCTTCCTCCATCACGTGTTTTCTATTAACTTCAAAGACAGCTGCGATCCGCACTTACACCAAACATCTTTCTCTAGAGACAGTTCCTGTGCTGTAACATGGCATCTTGCTGTCCATGCAGGAGATTCTTTTCCTGTTGCTTTTCCCAGCATGATGACGATAATAAGTCAAAGGATGAGGAGGGTAAGAATGTGTTCTTTACCAACGTACTTGCTTACCTTACTTAGACGAACTATACGTAAATGATCCTAAATAAATGATGGTGCTGAACTACATATAACAGCCTTTCTAGGCTCAGAAGTTAACTTCAGAAGTAAGGAACGTGGTACAATCTGTAAATACTTTGTATCTTTGTTCGTTGTTTAGATTCCCCTATGATAGAAAATACCGCTCCTAAGCAGCTCTCATCTGTAAAACTTGACTCAAAACAAAATAAACCCCTGTCAAGTAAGTCATCTTATTTATTTACTTACCTCTCATTGCCTACTGGATATTTGTTGGTGCGTTTTGTGTTTACTCTCTGCCTCATTTCAGCTGCAGAAATTGATCAACTTTTAAAAAGTGGTGATTTGGGAGATGCCTATTCGAACCTACTGTCTCTGAGGATGGAGTTTCAGCGTAAGCAGGAAGCTCTGGGTGAGGAGGCTCCTCCAGCAGAATTACAAAACAAAGAGAAAGACCTGAATCTGCTCTATCAGACCCTGAGGAAGAGACTGACCGATATCATCCGACGCTCCTGTTACCCGAACTCTAAACAGCTGCTGGTGCTTGTGGCCAACATCATTGAGGAGGAGGAAAAAAGAGAAGGGGATCTGGGTGGAATGAAGGGATGGAGGGAGGCATGGAGGGATGCAGTGCGAGAAGGGATGAGAGACACAATCAAGGGGGTCCACCTGGACGGCTGTGAACGAAATGTTTCCTGCTTGGCGGTTCACTTGGAGCGGCTGGGTAAAGTGATTGTGGAGCAGTTGGAGAAAGTGAAGACAGAGCTCGTGAGCTTATACCCACCAAACTTTAACGTGTTCGAAACTTACGTCTCATCCTGTCATGAGGTTGTAGGAGAACATCTGAAGGAGCTTCTGGAAAAAGTGACAGAACTTAAAGATTATTATGCCATGCTGGAGTTCATCATCAATGTCTATCAGAGGTAATTGTTCAAATTGTGCCACAAAGGGACTCTAGCGATATAGGACTATTTTTATAAATGAGATCTGTGATAAAGATGCTTTAATGGTATATTAAAATGGTTCTGTTTCAGTGTAACGGTTCTTCCAAGAATGTTTATATTATGTAGAGGTTCTTTAGATCATCCAAGTATTCAGACTTTAACAAATACGTAGCTGTAGCACTCTGGCTACATGGCACTGATCCCTGGAGGTCCTAAGGAACTATGAATGGTTCTTCTGTATGGGTGTATAAAAACTTATATGGATCGGTTTTGTTAACAAAGTCACACAAACAGAGGTTACTTTGCAGTGAGAAGATCCTTGGTAGCCCATCCTTGCAGCCAGAGATGAAGGAACAGGAGGCTCTCACACTACCTGATGACATTCTATATCAGATTATGAACCAGTACAAAGACTGCCTAAAGGTGAGAAAACACCACAGCTTCAGGGACCTGTTCTAAAAGTAACCCCATTTTATTACTTGCTTTGTTGTTTATTGCCCTTATAACTCTTTTATCAGGTGTGCCTACTTGCCTCTTTGGATAACATAATTAAAATTGAGCAGGAGGATGTGTGGAAGAAGAAACAAACACATGAGAGCATAGAAGCTGGAGGATTCCTCGACAGTCATGTTCACATAGATATTCTTACAGTATGTAAAACACATTTCCATACGCCATCAAACCAATATTGCATTTTTATTATAAACATTGTATGTTATCATTGTATAATCTTTGACTGAACACCTAGTTTATTAATGGAAAAAGACTACCATAAGACTATTGCTTACAATATATTATTTGAATGTTGTAGCAAGATTAGCAATGAAGTAAGTTAGTGGGTGTTATATTGATATGGTTGTACACTATGTGTACAAAAGTATGTGGACCCATCTCCTAATTGTGAAGGTGTTGAAGCCTTACCCATTGCAAACAAAGTCGTCCTGAAGAGCTCAGTCATAGGATCCCAGTTTTACATGTCCTGTTAGATCTGTCCCAGCCAACTGTAAGTGCTAGTACGGTTAAATATGAGCAATGGCAGTTTAGTCACAAAGCCGTAGATCAGGAATGAAGACTGTAGTTGGCATACTATATTGTAATACTCAGTGCAGAATTCACAACCATCCCTGAGAAAAATACGAGGATTTTGCATGAGAAAGGAGTTTCCTTGGTTGAACAGATCACAGGGGGCAATGCCAAACATTGACTGAGGTGGTGTAAAGCGCACCATCTCTGGAGATGTGGAAATGTATTCTCCAGAGTGTTGAATCATGCTTTGCTGGTAGTCAGATTTGTTTGAAAACAAAGATATTTAAAATCTTTGTTTCCACGGAAAACACATATTTAACCCAGCAATATGCTTTAACCTTTGTAGTAACAGTGAGGAGAAGACCCTTTACTGTTCCAGCAGGAAACAAAGCTTGGTATGGGAAAACCCCAGTGGCCTGTACGGTGCCTTGACCCTAACCAATCACCTATAGGTTGACCTCTTTTTCAACATCGGTTCCTGACTTCACAAAGACTAAATGGGCAAACATTTCCACAGACATACTTTAGAAACCTCCTTAGAAGGATGAAGGCATGAGATGTGATGGTCTACGATCCATTCTTTTGGCCATTTAGTGTGACATTTTTTCTGACAATCACACAAAAACACTGACAGAGTTATTAATTAAACAGAGCAATGCTGAAAAGTTTCTCTTTTTTTTAGATGATTGCAGCTTATGTTGAGAATACTGGGAAGATTGATGGAAATCTGAAAAAGGAGGTTCTGTGCCAGTGCCTGAAAGCACTCAAGGATTTTCACAAAAAGTAAAAGGAAGCTATTTTGTTCTGAGTTAAAGCCCTTAGCATAGAAGTAGCCATTTTAAAATGTCAAGTTAATTAAATCAAAAGTATACATTACCTTTTATTGTTTTCATTTTCACCACCAGATTTGAGGAAGAATTCTCAAATGAAAGTTCATCCTTGTTGGGTTCAGACATACTAGACTGTTGTCTATCGGCTAAATATCATGTTGCATACATAAACAGCTTCATCTTACTCAGGTGAGTCTTCGGTATAAGTCTTCACTATGCTTGCATGAAATTTGCATTATGTATGTATGCAGAAGATTTGTTTTTGTGGTTTGAATAGCTATAGAATTGAATATATCTAAATAATACATGAACTATTTCTTTAGCTGTTAAGATAAAAACAGTTCAGTTGCTATTTTTCTTTACGCTGAACAATGTGAAAATAAACCAATCATTTTTAAGGTGTTTACTCAAAAAGTACTCTGTTTACTGTTATTTAACAAATCCCAGTTAGTCAGTGGTGTTATTTTACTGGCTTGATCAATGCAAACTTGTCCTGTAACTTACTTCTGGCATCACCTATTTGCTTGTTGTTTTTTATATTACTCATTCTCTTCATGTTGTTTTTCCTCCGGACCTACATTCATTTGTAGTCAGCTGACCAGAACAACATAAAAAAACTTTGAGTAAATGATTAGTCCAGTTTATTAGAAATTACTCAAATAATTGTGTGATTTAATTGAATTAACTGAGCTCAAATAACTTAGTTCGGTATTTTAAAAGCTACTTAAATTGCATGGAACGCATTAGCGAAGTCTTACAAAGAGAGCAGTTCCCAGACATAAAGATCTTGTTTTGGGATTTTGATGGTAGTGGTGCAGTTAACTTTTGCCTGGTGTATATCTGTTCCAGAGAGGGAATGGAGACCTATAGTGACACATGCCCAGGTGAAGTGGTACAGCTTGGAAGGGAAGTAGATGGGCTGGTTCGCCGACTGGGAGAAGCTCTGCTACGACAATTTAATGCTGAGATTGAGGTGGGCTGCAATGGATGTCGACACAGTTTTTTGTTGCATGAACACTGTATACCACTTAATTGTAACTTATTGTTGGCACTGATTCATTGGCTTTTTTTCATTATAATGCATATTTAAACTTAAAAATAATTATCATAAGTTTTTTTTTCAGCCCTTTTTGGGGAGTTTAATGACCAAGCTGTGGCTCAAGACAGATGACGATTTCAAAGAAATTATCAACAGAATAGAGACCTACTCTGGATACAGCAAATCCATGAGACCTCCATATGCAGAAGTGAGATCAATTCACTCAGTTTGATTACAGATACATACAGCTCCAGAAAGAAATAAGAGACCACTGCAAAAATGTTTCTCAGGTTTTATTTTTTATAGGTGCAAGTACTAAACTGAACAGCTTTGCCTTCGTTTTTTAGAAACTGCTGACAATATTTCTCCTCATTACCAGATAAAAATATTGCTCTCTAAAGAATCATTTTAAAGGAAATGACAAAACATTAAAATAAGAGAAAAGGTGCATAATTCAAAGGAAACAAAACTTGCTTACTCTTAAACACATGGCAATAATTACCTTTGACATACTTCTAGTAGTGTTTTGCCTTACAAGTCACACTGCAAGAGGAGAGTATTTATAACAGCAGTGTTTTTTATACTTTTCCTCATAATATAAGATTGAATAAAAAATAAATTGCAGTTTTCCTCAATCTGTACATATATTGTAAGGGGAAAGAAATGTCTTATGAATTTATGCATGACTTACAGTGCTTCACCAACGACATGCATTACCATGTTGCGAAAAAGTACGTATCCCAGCTTCTGAAGAAAAAGTACTCATGCAAAGGCAGGAAGAATGATCTTGCAGCTGCTAAGATTAGAGAGCAGTGGGATGAACTCAGAAGTCTCTTCTGTGAAATGGTAAGATGCAGTAAATTGTCCAGATAGAAGATTTTCTGTCTATAAGTATGAATTATCCAAAAGTCTTTTGTTTCTTGGCTTAGAGATCAACCTTCGATTGGCTTAACCCACTAGGAGGTCAGCTCAGTGAAATCATTGAGCAAGAGAAAGAGGAAGACATAATTAAGCTCTTACCAGCACTTATTGAAAATTACCCCGACATCAGGTTAGCATATTGGTTCACTTTTTATGTCACTCGCTGTGCTAATGCTCATATTTACCCAATACTATTATGCATTTCAGATGACAAACTCTGCCTTAACATTCTCTAATTTTAGTGCGAAGCAACTGTCAGCTATTCTATTCTTCAGAGAAAAAAGCCTTATTAAGACGTATTTGAAATCGAACAAGGTTATTCAGCGCTTTACTGAGCTACAACAGAACTCTGGCAAAATAAATCCGGAACGTTTCCTCTTCAGTAAAACTGAGGTACTTGTATTAGGCTGATTTAAACACACAGTACACTCACCTTTTTAAAGGAATAACTAATTGTAATCATATAAAGTAGTACTATTTTTGTATTTTGTCTGTGTTATTTCTCATACAGGCTTTATGTTATATCTCTCATTTGCAGTGAGACATTTATAGCAGCCGGACACCCTTTCAGTGTTTGAGAGCTGTGAAGACCCCCAAGTCGGATGCTGTACTGAAATGTGTAATTAGTCTGTTATGTTGTAAAACCACTTAGTATAGAAGATCATTCATGCAACAGACTCTACCAGGCTCTGAATTTAATCAATTCTTTCTCTGCACTGACAGGTCAATTGCTCACTGGTAGACATAAAACAATGTTTGTATTAAAACATGTGAGGGTTCCAAATATGTCTTCAACAGGGCAGTACACCTTTTACAGAATATCGAGGTACAGAATATAGAAGAAATAAGGGAAGAAACTACATTCCAAGGGATGTTAACCAATTAGTTAACTATATTTTCCAAGTGCAGAAAAGGAAACTAAAAGAAAAATAAACTCATGCACACTCTACAAATCTGAATAGGTAACCCTCTAGAAGGAATTCTGGTTTATTAAGATCTTAATCTTGAAATGGTAGTATAAGCAGTTTCAGTTTCAGCTCTTACAGCTTCAGAAACTTTTTGCTTGTGGATTGAATGAAGGTTTTTTAAAAAAAAAAAATATGCTAATATCCTAAGAAACCTGTTTTAAAAAATCTGCATGTACATATTAAAATATAATTTTTTTTACACTGCATTCATCATGTGTTCCTTTCCCATGACTCACTCTGTGTACTTGCACACAATTGACACTAGAGGGAGCTGTTTGAATGGTCGCAAGATTTTTCTCTCTACAAATTTTCATCTACTCTTTTATTAAGGCTTTTAATGAGATGTTTTACAAGATGAGTATGTATATTGTCATTTGTACCCTGAGGTTCCTCACACCATAAAAAGTATGCTTTTATGGGCTTTGCTTTGAGCACAGAGGCACAATAATATTGGAAGACTAAAGGGCCTTCCCAAAAACGTTGACACCATTAGTTAGAATAGTATTGTCTAAAATATATTTGAATGAACCTAAACCTCCTGTGAAACTTGGGCATTTCAGCCCCAGATCATTATACCTGATCCAGCAAACCTCACTGTTGGCACTTGGGCAAGTAGCTTTTCCATTACTTAGTGGACTCTTGGTATTGTGCATAGTGATCTTAGTCTGAAGCTGTTCAGACATAGAAACCCATTTCAACCCATTTCAACCCATTGGCAAATAGATCTTGTGCTGATGTGCTTTGCAATTTTATGTGGTCTACCATTTTGTGTCGGAGCTATTGTTGCCCGTGACTCTTTCATTTCACAGTAATGGCATTCGCAGCCGACCGGGGCAGCTCTAGCAAAATTTCACTTGTGGTGACATTCTATGACTATGCCTCATTTAAAGTCACCGAGGTCTTCAGTTCAGCCCATTCTCCTGTCAATGTTTGTGAGGTTATGTGTATGATCTTACACACCTATTAGAAACCTATATTAATACAAACAGGCTGCTGATTTTCCAGCATACTACTGTATTGGCTAAGAGCCTTTCATTATGTGAAGCCACACCTTCTCCAAATAAACATTTTACAATATATAAAATAATTAATGCATCATGTGAAGATATTATTTAACAGCATGAGTTACCAATATATCAGTTCTTAACTATTGTCATTATTAGTGATTATTAATAGAATTTTCTATTAGTGTAAATATATTTCCTGATGCATAAATTATTCCTAATAAAATAATTTCCCAGTGCATTATGTATTATTCATTGCAGCTGTAAATATATTGAAGTACGTAAAATCTATATAATGTACAGTACGCTTATTTGTGACCCAGTATAGTAAAGTTTTTCCAAAAATGTGAGGCTTTACTGACCTACAGCTTTCTTTGTTCCGGTTAAATATTTGTGGATTTTCAGACATAGGATCAGATAATAATGAAAGATTATGTATCTATTTTCAGGGCTAGCCTTTGTTCAGCTTTTGTGTTTTCAGTGCATTAAGAATAGATTCCCATCAGTACCCAGTTTAGCTTTAGCCACTCACAGAAACAGAGTTGTGAATTGAACACAGATGCAAGACTCGATAATTGTCTGTGAGGCCTTCTTGTTGTTAATGAAAGTGACAGGTGTGAATTAAAGTTTTTGAGGCTGTTTAGTGAGTACCCAAAAATAGGCTTCAATAAAAGAATTTAACTATAGCTTGAGGAGTAAAAAAAAGAGCATGGGTTTTTAGAATTAGGGTGTTCACTCTGCAGTCAGGAAGTTGTGGGTTCAATTCCCAAGACTATTAAGCATATCTAAGGTACTGTCCCCACACACTGCACATATAGATATATCTCCTTAAATCCAGAATGTGTAAAATATGCGACTGTCTGGAATTGTTTACATTTTGTACAGGAATTTGCCTGGCCTAGCTAAGTCAATCCGTCTCTGCGAGTGTGTGTCCTTACATGTCTGCAGTGGATTGAGTGTTGTTGTAGCTTTGAAGTAAAGCTGACGAGTTGCTGCGTGGTGATGCCTAGGCTGCTCAGACAGGGTATATATTTAACAGCAGCGTGTTGACACCACTGTACTCCTCTCAGGATTCCCTGGGTTTCTTGATTCACGTTCACTTTATCTGAGTCGAGCAGGTGTCAGACGGAGATATCGCGGCTCTCTGACAGAGGAGCGCAGGAACATCAGTGACAATCAACAAATCAGCCGTGACAAATCCTGCCACATTTAGTGAGGACCTATGTGTGAGTGTGAAATGTCACCCACATAGCAGAGCCAAGTCATAAAAATATACAAAGTGCATCATTAGACTTTGTGGGAACATGGTAGCAGAGCTAAACACTTAAGATAGAAATGAAGCAAAAACAGGTCAGGATCTAATAGGGACAAAATGGAGATGGCATTGACATAGAAGTTATAAAAAGTGTGTTATTGTAAGAACCTTATTTTCAGTGGCTCTGGTCATACACACAGTGTGTACATTACATTAGATTCGTTTGGATTAGAATGTTACTGTCATTGTGCAGATTACAGATACAAATGTACAAGATACAAATTTGTTAGAATCTTAAAAAAACAGCTTATTAAATGTGTTTAAGTGATGCTACAGTATGTCTTACAGTTTGCACAATGTTATTGACAATGGAAAGTAATATATACAGATAGTTAAACATGTATACTACATAAAATTATATGGGGGGCAGGGGGCAGGGGGCAGAGGGGCGGGGGGCGGCTTAGTGGTAGGATACTTGCCTCTGGCGCATGAGGTCATGGGTTCGAATCCTACCTTCAGCACCACCACTGGGTCCCTGAGCAAGACCCTTAACCCCAAGTTGTTCCAGGGAGACTGATAAATACTGTAAATGTAAGTCTGTAGAACATAAGGGTTCCGGCCAGTACAAGAATAAGCTGTGCAAAAATAAAAGCACTCAAAGTGTGCAGTAATGAGTGCAATAATGGCTGGAACTGTGGTGTGGAGTTCAGCAAGGTCACAGCCTCAGAGAAGAAGCTGTTCCTGAGCCTGTTGAAGGCTCCTTTAAGGCCTGTTGCATGGCAAAAAAGGAAACATTCTATGATTAAGGGGAGTGTATCCTTGATGCATGAATTTTGCTCTGCCCAGGCAGTGTTTAAGGTTAGTATTCTCAAAGTTGAGTGCTGTTGATCCACTGGGTAGTTTTCACCACCCACTGGAGTGTAACTGCCAATTTCTATACCAAACAGAGATGCTGTTGTCGAGCATGCTCTCAATAGGACAGCAGCAAAAGTCTACCTGAAATTAGCTGCTTTCTAAAAGTCTGTAACCTTAAATGGGTCTTTGGTAGCACTGTTTTATGATGGCTTCTCATTTGTATTCGAAACCGATCGATCTACCAAGGCAATTTCGACATGGAAAAATATTACTAATGTAAATTATATTAAGCTGGTAAACTAAACTGTGTCAACGGTGTAAAGTGATTTCAGGCATTGCAGTCAAAAGAAAAAAGTTTAATGCTGTCTTGCACTAAAATTTAATGCTCTTGTGCATTAATTTTACTGAAAGCAAGTTTATTTTACACCCAGAAAAACGAATGAACTGCATCTTTGTAATACTTCTTTTCATTCTCTGGCACTTTTACTAAACTTTCTTGGAACCAGATGGATTATGAGTGACAGAAAGCTGTGAAGATAGCTGTCTAGCAACAAAGCTCAGCTGGACCTCAGTCTAGCTTTTGGAATGCTGCTCCAGAGTCTAGCCTGAATGCTAACCCTCACAACTAAAAATCACAATTTGATTTTTCAATAAAAAAAGAAGAATGCAACTTTATATACTCCTGACTTCTCTTTTTTTTCTTAAAAAGTCAAGACACATTGATGCATTTGTTATGATACATTTCTAATGGAGTAAGATTAAGAGGAGAAATCACTTGAAAGCACAAATCTACATCAACAGACAGATATCCCCACACATCCACAATCTTGGATCCTGATAAAGCTAACCCAGAGGTTGCAGAGTCTGTTTTAATGCCAGACATGCACTCTCTTTTTGTCTAAAGAAGAAAAAAAGAGCATCTGTGAAGAATGGCTCGTGCCCTGTGCTGTCAAAAGATCTTTTTGAAGCAAAAAGACTTGGAGATCAAATCCGAGTTATCACAACCTTGATGTCAATCATTCATAGAGCAGAAGCTGAATTCTAGCTGAAGCTAAACTCCACTGAGAGCTCAACAGCAAGAGAGTGCTACAAAAGTGGTGAGCTGCAGACCCAGTGGGCCTTATTTAAAGCTTCTTCTTAGCTTTATCAACATAGCTGCTTAAAATCAATGGATTCAGAGGCCAGAAAGTGTGTAAAAGAAAGATACAGAAAGAAAACTGACCAAGAATGACCTAAATCCTAGGCGGTACATTTTGAGGCTTAGACACTTAAGTGCACTCTGTTGTACACATTTTTTGAGTCTTAGTGAGTATTAATCTGTCTGTGCTCAATTCTCAGGCATACACAAGTGTGTTTCATCAAAGTTCTAAGAAAAGTCTCTAAAAAAAATCCCTTTTTTGTATTATTTTAATGCCCTCTAAAATACCATTGCTTTATATATTTGATTTCTTGATGAATAGACCAGTTGATAATATCCTGTATTCATATCACTCTATCTGAACAGCAAGCGCAACCAATATGTTAACATGAATAGAACATATAAAGAATACACATTATGTTATGCATTTAGTTGCCATTGCAAAACAAAAGTGAGGTTTTCAGGTTAGTGGTGTACTCCACATTGTTGATTTCCATAAGTTTACTTAAAAAAATCATGCAGATTCAAGTGAATGTGATTGAACAGTTCACTCAAACTAAAAACAAGCTTCATTTGATTCAGTAACTTGACTTGATTGTTTAAGGCAATGCAATTGCATGATTTTTAAGTAAAGATAATTTATTGAAATGTACAGTGCAGCCATAGGGTTTGTTTAATTTCTTTAGGAATTAATGGAATTTAATGAATTCATTTGAGAAGCCAAGAACCACACTTTCATCTTTCTAACTGTATTCTTCAAACAAAGATATAAATGACTTTAAAATAACACTTACTGTAAAAAACTATTGTTTTAATTGATAGAACAGTTTTATGAACCACACAGTAATATACTTTAACAGATGTTAAGAATGTTTTATTTTCTCTAATAAAGTCATGAATTTCAAGGTATGGTGTTTTCCTATAATCAAAATATTATTCTAGCAAATATGAGAATATGAAAAATCAGTATGTCTGCTCTCATGACTGAAATATTAATAATGACACATCACCAGAAGTGGGTGCTAGTTTGAAAACTGTAACTCATAACCCTAGCTTGACTTTCCGTCAGTGACTGTAACAGTCATACATACAATGTAATATAACAGGCAAGATAAAGGGAGAAAAGACTAAAATGACGAGAAGAAATAGAAATTGTAACGAAATGTGATGAGGTCTGAAATCAACCTTTCCCTAAGAATGTGTGTGTGTGTGTGTGTGTGTGTGTGTGTGTGTGTGTGTGTGTGTGTGTGTGTGTGTGTGTGTGTGTG